>BMAO01019481.1:0-60540 GCA_019973975.1 Trichonephila clavata
ATCTTTTGACTTTGAAATTTATTGGGGTATTTATGTAGGAAAGGAGTGCAAGTTTTCTTTTACTTTGATTTTTATTGTAAGAGATGGCACCACTAATCGAAACCACGTGAGTTTTAGCTGCGCGATACGATGAGGTCATGTATTTATAAAGGTGGCAGAAAGAAGAAACTGGAGTTGCACCAAAAGCTTGAACGAAGGCAGGTCAGAGGAAATCGCTCTCTCCGTTGTTTTGAGAAAGAGTACGTGTTTTCGGAATTAGTATGGTGTTATCTCGAATAATTTAAAACCCCTTGTAAATAGTAAATGTTTTAGTTGTGTTATTAATAAATTAAGTTATTTTAACTCTGCGTGCTTATTTTAACATTAAAGTCGAACCTTCCCTAGACGCCGTCCCACAAATTGGGGTTCGACCGAGAATTTTTTAAACTATTCAAAGTTTTATCTAAGAGCATTTTTAAAAGTTTTACCTCCTCATCGATTTTTGATTTTCTGAGTGGTGCATAGACCTTGCCTTGCATCGAATAGAAACCCGGCGAAGCTTTCAGCTGGATAAGAAATTTTACGAGCGATACGGAAATACTTCAGCGAGAACAGTCAACAAGAAAAAGGAGTCCATTGAGACTTGGTTAGAAACACGGAATCTTGGCGAATTTCCACGTCAGCTACAGTCAAACAAAACTGGAAGCCCAGCGACTCAACGAAGATACTGAACGGATTACCTTGATCATTGAGGTCAACACTGACGAGAGAACCTTGGAACTGCATCGAATTGCGAGTTATCAACACGAAACAAGATTTCCTGTGTCATTGAGGTCAAGGTAAAGTGTCTTCAGAATTACATTGAATTGTGCTAGTATCCTTTTTTTTGGTATTGTGTGAGTAATAGGCGAAAATTATATAAATGAATGATTTTTTGTGTGTATATTTCCTTTTCTGTGAATCTGAAATTGAATTTGAAGTACTAGGTACTATTATTGGTTTAATTGCAGACATAAATATTTGATGTTCCTTCAGTTTTGGATTAATAACTGAGTACTTTCCGTGTTTTTTCTTAATCTATTTTTGATAAATGAGAGGAACGCGTTTTTTTTTAATAAAAAATAAAATTGATATTAACTGTAATACTGTTGTGTTTTGTAAAAGGATTTAAGTTACGGGAATTCTTTAAAAAGTCAATTTTTGTCTATAATTGTTTATAATTGATAATTGCATCTTATTTAAATTATCTTTTGTTTCTTTTAAGTGAGTAAACTTTTTGCGTGTCATTTTAATGGTTTTGTCTCATTTAACTTGGGTACAAATTTAAGTTGTTCTCTGGGATCACCATTCTGAGTATAAAAATCACATTCTTACTCGCGAAAAGGAAAGAGGATTTGGTGTCACTCGCCGAGGATTTGGATCTTACTATCGAAGCAGGTATCACAAAATTGAAGTTAAAGGAGCTGATCGTAAAAAGCCCAGATTACGTTGAAGACGATGTTAAAAAGATGCTTGATAGCATAGTGGAGGAACGTGCAGAAAGGGCTGAGAGAGAGGATATGCGAAAGGATGAGAGAGAAAGACGAGAGTACGAATTAGAGAAGTTGCGAATACAAGCGCAACAGACTGCCGGTATGCCGAATAACACCGAAAACGTTCAAGCATCGAATAAACTGTTTCACGAAACTTTTCATAAGTTTAATATGAAGGAAGATATTGGTTTGAATCTTACCTTATTTGAGCGTCATGCAGAACTAACTTCCTTACCGAAAAAAGATTGGGTTCAAAAACTTATAGGTTTAATACCCGTCGAAATTGCCCATCTGATCGCAAGAGAAACCAACTGGTAAGTGTAACGATTACGATCATATAAAGAAGTTGCTCTTACAAAGATTTAAATTATCTTCTCTCTCTCTCTCTCTCTCCGGAAAAATTTCGTCAGTTATTTTTGTTTCACCAAAAGTCCGATGAACGAACATGGCAAGAATTTCAACACGAATTACAGACGTATTTTGATGGATGGACTTTGGGCTTAAAAGTTAACGCCTACGACCAATTACGAGAATTAATCATAGCCGATCAAATGAAGAAGAGGGCGCCGTATGATTTTCAGGAACACTTTTTGGACGAATGGTCTACTATTAACTCATCTATTGAGCTAGCGAAAAAATTTGAAGATTATGAGGACGTCCGAAGAACTATAGGCCAAAGCAGTTAAACTCATTTGCTAAGAGATCGAACAATAACGATAATTGTTTCGAAGGCATGAACGTTTTCACCTTGAAAATAATTGGAATGATAGAAAATGCTTTCAATCGACGAGAACTTATGATAAAAGAGTTAAACAGTAACATGTAGCTACTGCAGGGGACCAGGTCACTATGCCGTAGATTGTACAAAGCGCAACAAGGGTACGAAAATCAATAAATCTTCAAGCTCTCCGGTCCAGATCTTTTCTCGAATTCTTCAAGACAGAAAAGACCAGGAAAATAACCATCGGAAACAAGACTTTTGAGGCTCTAATCGACACTGGAAGCTCAGTTTCGCTCATTCGTGAAGATGTAAGCAAAGGAATCATCGAGCAATCGAAGCTCTCGAAGGACATTGTCGTGTTATCTGGATTGGGAAAGTACGAAGTCAACACAAAAGGATCGTTCCAACGAGAAATCGAATTGGATGGAGAGAAATATTCCGTAATATGGCATGTCGTGCCTGCGGTGCATTTGGAGTTCCAGGCAGTGACAGGATCGGACATTTTGGAACAAGCTTTTGTTGGCTTTGATAAAAAAGGTGTTTATTTCCGTAATCACGAAGAGAAGGTGTGGTTAGTGAATACACAGGTTTATGAGCAAGAACTGAAGACGAAATCGAAGTTAAACATGTTATCAATCCTCAAATAAGAAAGGAACTCTCTGAACTAATCAACAGCTATACACCTAAGAAGACCGAAACGACAAATGTATCCATGAGAATTATCCTGAAGGATGATATACCAGTTTACCAAACAGCACGCCGTTTGTCGTCTCTGGAGAATCAGACCGTCAACAAGCAGATCGACGAATGGTTGGATAAGGGAATCGCGAGACCAAGCTCTTTGAATATGCAAGTCCAATCGAGTTAGTCAAGAAGAAAGACGGTACCAACAGACTATGCATTGACTATAGGAAACTGAACCGAAAACTAGTCAAGGATCGCTTCCCCTTGCCACTGATAGAGGACGTATTGGATAAGCTGCAAGACGCCAAAGTGTATTCCACGTTAGACTTGAAAAATGGTTTTTTTCATGTCGACGTAAACGAGGATTGCAAGCATTTCACCTCCTTTGTTGTACCAGACGGGCAGTTCGAATTTAATAAGGTACCTTTTGGTCTCAGTACAAGCCCAAGCGTATTCCAAAGATATGTGTACAGCATTTTTAGGGAACTCATGCGAAAAGGCATCGTAATAATTTATTTGGACAATTTGATCGTTCCAGCTAAAGATGAGAAAGAAGGTTTGGAAAAACTAAAGAAGGTGTTTGAGGTCGCATCCAGATATGGGTTGGAGATCAAGTTTGAAAAATGTCAGTTTTTAAAACGAAAGGTGGAATTTTTGGGTCACGTTGTCGAAAATGGAATGGTACGCCCTTCAGTTGCAAAAACGATAGCTGTCAAGAGGTTTCCTGTACCAACGACTGTCAAACAAGTCCAAAGCTTTTTAGGACTCACTGGCTATTTTCGAAAATTTATTCCGTCATACTCTAAAATAGCGAAACCTTTGAGTGATTTAATTAGAAACGACAATCGATTTGTCTTTGAACGACCTCAAATCGAAGCATTTGAAAAGCTCAAGCAATTATTGACTGAAAGTCCAGTATTAAGTATTTTCTAGCAGGGAAAAACAACCGAATTGCACACGGATGCAAGTCAACAAGGTTACGGAGCCGTCTTACTCCAAGAGGCAGAAGATGGAAAATTGCATCCAGTTCAATACATGTCTAAGAAAACTACTCCGGCAGAGGAGAAGTATAGCAGCTATGAACTTGAAGTTCTTGCTGTTGTCAACGCTTTAAAGAAATTTCGTACCTACCTTATGGGAAATCATTTCAAAGTCATAACGGATTGCTCAGCGTTTCAAAGGACTATGGGCAAAAAGGATTTGGTTACTCGTATAGCGCGATGGTCATTATTGCTGGAAGAGTTTGATTATGAAATTGTGCATCGTTCCGGCCAGAGAATGCAACATGTGGATGCCCTTAGTAGATATCCAGTCGCAATAATTACTAACGATACTCTAACCGCAAGATTAAAAAGGGCACAACAAGAGGATGAATACACTCAGAGTCGAAGGTCACGGATTGAAACAAACAGCAATTCAGACTCTTTCGATAAAAACGAAATACTTTACAAATATGTTGAAGGTCGTGAATTGATAGTTGTACCAAGAGATATGCAAACTGAGATAATTAAGTTAGCACATGAGAAGGGACATTTCTCCGTTGCCAAGACAGAAGGAGTTGTGAAACAAGAATTTTTCATTCCCAATTTGAGCAAGCAGGTGCAAAATGTAATTGTTAACTGTGTGCCATGTATTTTGACCAACAAAAAGAGTGGAAAAAAGGATGGATTCCTCAACCCCATTCCTAAAGAGGATGTGCCATTAAATACTTATCACGTCGATTTTATCGGACCTTTGCCTTCTACTAACAAGAAATATCAGCATATTCTCACAATAGTGGATGCTTTTACAAAATTTACCTGGCTTTATCCCGTTAGATCTACTTCCGCAGAAGATGCTTTGGATAAATTAAAATTGCAACAAAAGACTTTTGGTAATCCCAAGAGAATAATAACAGACAGAGGTTCTGCTTTTACTTCTGGAGCTTTTGGAGATTATTGTACTAATGAAAACATTCAACATTTGCAAATCGCCACCGGAGTACCCAGAGGGAATGGCCATGTCGAGAGAATACACCGAACTATTATTCCCGTTTTGACCAAGCTGTCAATTGAGGAGTCTACCAAGTGGTTCAAGTTCGTAGACCAACTTCAAAGAATTTTAAATAGTACATTTAATCGTAGTACTAAGTGGTCTCCATTTGAATTATTAATTGGCGTCACCATGAGAAACAAGGAAGACCTTCGCCTGAGAGAGTTACTGATGGACGAAATGATGGAGGAATTTCAAGAACAGAGGAACCAATTACGACAAGATGCAAAGAAAAATATCCAGAAGATACAGGCAGAGAATAAAAGAACCTATAACAAGAAGCGCAGGAAGGCCCCTAACTACCAGATGGGTGACTTGGTGGTCATTCAGAGAACACAATTTGGGACAGGTTTGAAATTGAGGCCTAAGTTTTTGGGACCATATAGAATAGTTAAAGTAAAACCTAGAGATAGATATGATTTAGAGAAAGTGGGTGATCATGAGGGACCTAAGATAATAAATTCATCTGCTGATTTAATGAAATTTTACTCACCATGATGATGTATTTTTATAAAAAGCGTTTTCTATTCTTTTTAAAAGAACATAATGTGTATTAATGTGTTTTGCTTTCTTTGCTATTAATATTTCATTTTGGAGAGTTGTATCCTTATTTTCAAATTTGAATGTCTATATTGGAATTTTTATCTCCGATTATATCTATATTTTATTGTATGGTATGTAAAATCACAGAGGTCAGTGATTCCCAGGAGGGCCGAACTTGTAGGAAAGGAGTACAAGTTTTCTTTTACTTCTTTTGATTTTTATTGTAAGAGATGGCACCACTAATCGAAACCACGTGAGTTTTAGCTGCGCGATACGATGAGATTATGTATTTATAAAGGTGGCAGAAAGAAGAAACTGGGAGTTGCACCAAAGCTTGAACGAAGGCAGGTCAGAGGAAATCGCTCTCTCCGTTGTATTGAGAAAGAGTACGTGTTTTCGGAATTAGTATGGTGTTATCTCGAATAATTTAAAACCCCTTGTAAATAGTTAATGTTTTAGTTGTGTTATTAATAAATTAAGTTATTTTAACTCTGCGTGCTTATTTTAACATTAAAATCGAACCTTCCCCTAGACGCCGTCCCACATTTATACATTGTTTGATGTGAGACTCTCTAATATTAATACAACTTACATGGCTTGAACAGAACAGAGATAAGGGGATGAAGCTCAAATATTTGTTACATTGCCAGGGTTTGCCTATAAATTGTTGAAATCGATAGTTAAAATTCCAAAGTTTTACACATTTTGGTATATTTATACCTAGAATGGTAATTAAAACGGAAGAAACTTCTTGAGGCTGTTAGGTTTTATAAAGCGTCTCATCTAAACTAATTCAAGGTCGTTTACTCTTTGTAGCTTTGTTGACACGTCTGCCAGATGTACTGCTGTTGGAATATTAAAGGCAATAATCAAGAAGAGGGAATCCTTCCCATTTAATATTAGCCTTTACTGGAATGTTCAAAATTCGATTTATAGTTATTATTTGAGTAGCCCATACAGGGTCACCGGTACTTATTTTTATCTTACCTCTTCGAATAAATAAACTGTTCGTTATAGTGTCATGACTATGTATTGTGTTTTTATTTCAAAGCATAATAGCTGTGGGATTCGATTTAGGGATACAAGCTGATTTTTCGTTATGTTCCAGTAAAATTGGGATTTTCAGTAATATTTTTATTGCCAGTTCGTAAAATTAGCTATTGGTCAGTTTTAGAACTCCTCAAATTTGTAAAATCTGTGGATTCTGCCAAATTTCTAGTCATCTTACTTACGTATCACCAATATCCGTTATCCGGGATTCAGCTTGAGCCTCCGTCGGGTAACATGAATATGGCAAAACAAATTGGTTAACTTATCAAAGTCCAAATAATAAATGAAAATACATCACTAGTACCTTTTCCTTAGAGGCCTAACAGAATAGATTAAATGAGATGGAAAAGAAACCAAAGAGAAAATTTCCCTCCAAGTTCAGCAGTGCGCTTGTTCTACCACTGACCTCCTTGCTTCCTTCAGATAACCCCTTCAACATTTTTCTTTAATGTAAACAGAAAAAATTAGAGAATTTACCGGATGATCTTCCTCACACAGTGGGTGTGGTCATCAAAGGGTTCGTTCTAGTATCTAGTTTTTCCAAACCCTAATTTTCCTTTGCGTCGGTGGTTCATTTTGTACGAATCTAATTTATCAATATTGTTTATCATATAATTGTATTTTTTAAATATACGTTATCCCCATAGCAACCCCATCACCAGACGAAAAAAATACAAAGGTAGCCAACCATATTGTAATGTTATCGCTCATCTTGGCGAACATAAACAACAACTTGGCGCCTTGCCCCATGATATCAAACTAGTTCCTTATTTGTTATGATTAATAATAAAAACATCTATGCATTTCTTGGTAATGTATAATTTATATTAAAAGTTGAATTTATCAAGTAAAAGTAAGGTGTACTCTTAATTGTTTGTGACACTGAATATCAAAGATAATTATTAAATCTAGACAAAAGTCTCGACATACTCTGGTATTTTTTTTTGGTAAAACATATGATTTTATATTAAATATGTAATATTTCCGCATATCATATTTTAATTACCAATCACCAATGATTTCCAACCACAGTCAAATGAAGAGGGCGACACCTGTCAACCTACTCTCTACATGCATTTCACAATACGCCTGTGTCAGGATTTTGAACATTGATCAATTTAACGTACATCAGTCCTTTACATAAGGAGTTTTTAGGGGCACCAGGGAGGGAGTGAACTCTCATCTCAATAAAAATCCTGGGTGGGACTCCAATGAAAAATCTACTAAGGTTACCATTTTTATTTCTAAGTAGAGATATTATAGATTTCTCTTTGGTATTTTGGACTATGTTTATTTTCTATTATATATTAATTTCGGTCCTTTTTCGATGACCAGTTCTTATTATGATCCTTTTATCAGCTTTAAAACTCATTCACACCAAGGCAGAAAATATCAAAGAGAGAAAGTCTATCCAATAAAATGACTTCTTGTGAGGGCAAGAGAGGAGTGCATATGAGATTTTAAGAGTCCGAAGTATTTGGAGTGTTTGTGAATATTTTAATTTCTAATCATAGGTTAGCTTATAATAGTATTCTGTTCATTAATATCCTTTATCTGGAAACTTGAGGGATACAGCTGAAACCCAGGGCTGGACCGCGACCTTTGGGGGCCCTGGGCTAACAATATCTGGGGGCCCCCTAAATAATTAAAATTTTTGCCATTTTTCTAAAAAAAATTTTGTGCGGGAAAATTTAAAATATAGAAACACTTAAGGGATTTTTTTAAAATTTTTTATTTCAAACAATTTTTAAATACGTTATAAACAATAAAATAATTTACAAACAAAATTTCTACATTTTTGTGATGCAAACTCTTTTATTTGCTCCTCACATTTTAAGTCTTTGGTGAGATCAGTATTGATAGAAAGAAGTGATAAATAATTAAGTCTAGTATTTGTCATTGTTGTCCTATATTTGTTTTCTACATAGGACATTTTAGAGAACACACGCTCCGCTTCACAACTAGTAATAGGGAGCGTTAGAAATTTTTTTAAAATTGTATACAAATTTGGAAAAACATCAACAAGTTTCTTTTCAAAAATTAAACTGAACATATCACTACAAGTATAGGACCCTAGCTCAGTTTGTTTCAGATAAGTTTTGAATTGAACACTTTCATTTACTAAATGTTGGTCTACGTCATCTGAATAATAATCAATAATATCGCGTACACTCTCCAGGTCGACGTTCTCCTTACTTTGATCTTGCAAATCCATCAAAAATTTAAATTTCTTACTATATTCTGCATATACTTGACTTCTATTTAAATCAAGGATTAGCTTATCTAACGCAACAATAAGCGTGTCTCTTTTAAACTTTTCTGTCCCATACACAGCTTTTTCTGTGGATTTATCTGCAAATTTTGAAATAACCCGTCTCTTGTTCACATCACTATATTCTGTTTCCACACAAGGACTTAATTTTCTGGCCGCGTCTTGATAATCCTTCAGTTTTTGATTTGATTCATGTCGTACATTGATTATAAACGTTTTTAATGACCTTATTAACTTATTCCCTTCACAGATGTCCAAATCAGGAGTCAGCAATTTTTTGTTAGCAGAATTAAATCTTTCTAAAATTTCTTCCCAAAATATAATTAAAATGGCGGTTTCGAGTTTTTTCAATTTATTAAATAAATTTAATGCCTCTTTTCGAAAATCAATTTTCTCATTTTCATTGTCACTAAATGTCTTAAGAGTATTCATGATATTGTCATAATTATCTTTTAAGGCTTCAATAGCATCGTAGTGACAAGACCATCTGGTCTGACTTAAACTTTTTAAGGTAAACTTCAGTTTAATTTCATGATTTAGAAGTCCCCACCTATGGGTCGAAGCGGAAAAGAAAACATATATTTGTTAAACTAAACCAAAGAAGTTCAATATTTCAGTTGCAACCTTTACTGATTCTGCACCAACCAGATTAAGAGAATGTGCAGCACACGGCACATAATTAGCGAATTTATTTTTTTCTTTTAGAAGAGCTTGCACACCATTGTATCGACCGGACATATTGGCAGCGTTGTCAAATGACTGTCCCCTACAATTATCCAACGGCAGTCTATTTGTTTCTAAAAATTCTTGTAGAGAATTGAATAAGTATAAACCAGTGTGACTACTAATTTTAATTAATGAGACACATCTTTCATACACTTTTCCCCGAAAACAATATCGTAGTACAATAGCAAGTTGGTCATTGTGGGACAAATCTGGTGCTGAATCCATCACAATTGAATAGTACTTTGTGTCATCGTTATTTATTTGAGTTGTAATTGTTTTAATGATTTGCTTGCCCATGATCTCTAATATTTGCTCATATATTGTTTTCGATAAGTAAGATATTGACAATTTTGGTCGTAATTCTCGCTGTTCAATATGTTCACGAATGAATGGATCAAACTCTGCTAGCAGTTCCAGGGCACCCATAAAATTACCATTATGAGGAGAACCAAAAACTTCCTCGGTACCTCTAAATGCTAAACCTCTTATAGCCAAATACTTTACTACCACAATAACACGTTTGAGAACATTGTGGTAATATTCGGTATCTTTTCTTAGTTGCTCCTGTAACTGTTTATCTAAAACAGACTTATTTTCCTTTCGTGTCAACTAAACTAACATGGAATTTTTATGTTCAGTAGAATTTTCATGATTTTCTAAGCAACTTGTCACGTGTTTCCAATCAGAAAAACCGGTTGTGTATTGAGAATTTATTTTAGAAAAAAGTTTGCAGGTCAAACAAAAAACACTACCAATACTAGTTGAATAACATAGCCAAGATCTTTCCAGCACTTGGCCATTTTTAAGTTTTTTAATGAATTGATTATTTGAAAATGATCTCTTTTGTTCTTTGTATTCTCTTACTGAAACAGAATATATATTGTTTGAATCTTTATTTTGAAAATAACTCATTTCATGTGAAAGGATAAAGTCAATAAAAATATTACTCAGAGATTTAGGCCACGAACCCACATCAACGTATTTCTCAAACTCAAACCCAACATTTTCTGAACACTTTTTGGTCGGGATATTACTGATGTCTTCTGGCTGAAAAATACCTTTATCAGAAGGCTGTTGGTCATCGAAATCTAGCATATTTTCACCATTAATATTTGTTGGTGGTGCTTCTACGTTTTCTTTGGCTAAGTTCCTTTCCCTTTCGCTTGTTAATGCATCTGCGTTCGTTACATTCTTGTTGCTTTGTTCCATTGTAAGAAAAGTTGAAATTTTGACACATTTGACTTTTTTTTTTTCTCGATTTAACATTAATTTTCGTTTTTCCGCCCCACTTTTATATTTTTCTGCCAGACATATTTATATTGTTAACTAAGGACTTGATTATCCTGAAATTAAATTTAAAAGTTTAGGTCATAAAATTACAATATATAACTGAGCTTAATTAATTAAAAATATTCTAAAAATTTCTTACAAAACAATATAGTATATTTCTGAAGCAATTAAAAAAATTATCTAGTTTGTATAAAAAAATTCCCATGAAATTCCCTTTATGTAGTCATAGTTGTCAAATTTATCTTCTGATTCTCTGGCTATTAGCTAAGTAATATCCGATGGCCTGAGTGCTAAAAGAGCTAATAGCTTTTCCAACTCAAATTCGTGTTGTTGTTTCGCGATTTTTTCTGATTCCAATTCGTGCTGCCTGGCAATTTTCCACTTTCTCCTTTTTAACCCGTTATTACAAAACAACGGATAATTGAGCTTTGACTAACTCCTCTTCTTAATCTTTGCTTTCGATTATGAGATTCTTTAAATCGATAATTGTCATTTTATTCGATACCCTCTGATCCAACTCCTAAGCCAATAAAATTAAGTCCTGCTTTTTAAATTTCCCCAAAAATGCCATATGAATTTTTTTTTAATAATCTGAAAAAACAGGCAATGAAAGGAAAATTACGCCAAAAAGGGATTGCAAATTAATAATACAATATGTATTTTATATCAATACACAAAAAAAAAATAGCACCCATTATAGTAACTCAATACTCAATGAATCAGAGGAATTAAAACCAAATAAAACATATATTTCGCAATATATTAGTTGTACTCAAATAACTAATATAACAATCACTTAAAATATTACTGATTACATCATACGCGCAACTTAATTTATTCCTGGCTGTATAATAAAAACACTTTAGAAAATAAATTCCGTATACTAACGCCTTTAATGTTTGGGAGAAAAAAAAATCCCAGATTACAATAACAACACAAAATAAACTCACTAATTTATTCCAAAATATTCAGAATACTAAGGAATGCTGAGTTATGATTCATTCGGAAAACGGAAGTTCTCTTAAAAAAAGAAAGAAAAAAAATTCTTTCAGTAGCATTTTCTCTGATTTAAACTGATATATTTTTTTCACTCACATAATCCTAAAAATACCATGTAAATTCAAAATAATTTCATTGACATGAAATAACTATTATTCATCTTTAACATTAATCTTTTCAATTAAACACGGTTGTTATTCACTGACGGGAATATATTATTGTGCATTAAAAAAACGTAAATAAAGTATCATTAAAAAAAAGTCATACAATCTTTCCACATTTATTTCGAAGGACACAATTCTGTTTCACATAACTAGCATATTTTACCGATATATAGTACTTAATACATTAAAACATGAATAAAATTCACAAATTATGCATATTAAAATCACAGCAACTTGGAATGTAAAGCTTAATGAGTATCTAAAGCATCCATGAAGTACAATAACCAATTCGAGTAGTTAGTTCGAGTCAAGAAATTATTTTTATACGAGAGGCAAATAATAATTTTTCATTTGAATAACAATGCCAATCGAAAATGTTTTAAGATTCAAGCTTCGGAAAAACATTTAAATATGTTAATCATCATGAAAATATTCTAAGAAACTGATGACAGTTATTTATATTTATGTATGTAATACGAAAAATAAATAAAATAGTAATGACACACAAATGCAAAAAATATTTTTTTTCACTTTATTTTACGCAATGATTAAAATACCTGCGCATTAAATCTTAAAAATCAAAAAAGAATTTGAAAATGAAAATATAGTTACCTTTTGTTGTTGTTTAAACACGGTTCTCTGATTTATCTGTATAAGCGCAGGAAGCTGAGAGAAATTTGTTCGAAAGTCAAATTGACGCAAAATTTCCTCAGTTTTCTTTGAAAGGGGGTCTTTTTCTCAGGGTCATTCTGTCCCATTCTTTTCATTCGTCCTTAAGCCTGCCATAAATCTTGATCGTGCTTTTCCTGATCCTGCTTTGTCCAATGTACCGAAATTCTTTAACGCGCCCCCTTCCCCCAGAGGACCAACGTTCAGAACTCATTGATGCTCCTTAAAAAAAAATTAACTATAGACTTGGAGGGTGACGGAAGACTTCTGACGCTTATGGTCCTATCTTTTCTCGAAACGGGTAGCAGTTATCGAGCCCCTTCTTACCATAAATGTACATCCAGTCTTTTGGTTGTTACAGAAATAAAAGAGAACCGGTATAAATAAAATATAATATTGTCTTTCACTGGACCATCTCTGAAAAAAATTCCGACTAAGGGCCAAGCCTTCCTGTAGCTTCTTAGTACGACGTTTATTACAGTCAATCAATCAATAGACGAAGGGGCTATTGTCGTTTACAGGCAAATAACATTCTGAATGGATTTTTTCCATCCTAAGTGTTATCTGTATTTCACTTCAAAGAATCTTTCTGTCGATCCGCTTTGAATGAGAAGTTTTTCCTACATTCAAAGATCACATCACTCCTTGTCTTTTCATTATTTTGAGTAATTTTCCCAGTTTTTAAACTTTTCTTATTGCGTTTCCTGAGATTCAGAATTCACACGGAAAACTTATATCGTTTTAAGCCAGTGACATGCTATTTTATAAACGTAAAATAGCTGGTAAAATGTTATCAATGGTAAAGGACCATTGAAAACATTTTACGACTTTTTGCTTACACATGTAAGGGGCCTCTGTAGCTTGGACCTTTTATTTTCGATGACGTAATATCGTCAGATATGTATAAATTACATCAATCTAATGTGTGTGTTTTTTATGTCAGAAAGTATTTTGCTTTACTTCATGCCAGTAAACTAATTTTTTTAAACTTCTGTTTTCCATATGCTCGCGCCCCCCTCGTAGGGTTATCCCGCTTTCCCCTCGGTGGGAGGTGCGCCCCACAGTTTGAGAAACGCTGCTCTACAGTTTTTTTCGAAAAATTACTTTCATCTATTTTACTATTTGATTCATTCATCAATTTAGAGAAATTTCAATCTCACTTAAATATTTCGCTATTTCTGTCATGCTGACTGAAATAAAACTGATGCTAAATTTGCAAAATACTTCAATCCAGTGCCGGATTACTCGTTAGGAGGAGTAGGCAATTGCTTATGGGCCCCTGTGCGTTTTAGAGGCCCACAAAAGCGAGTTCTGTCTTCTGTTAGAGCTCCAAAAACAGGCTAAGGGGCCCCGAAAACTCGACTGCCTAGGGGCCTCCATGTCATTTAATCCGACACTGCTTCGATCTCTTTCCCCACATTCTCAAAATATAAACACAAAAATCCAGATAACAATAAATCACGAACCTTCAAATACTAAATTTTTTCGAAAGAACTAAACATTGGTAGTTGTTTATAGTCTGAGATCTGGGATCATTATTTGAATATAAGAAATCTGGGATCAACTTCTTAAAAACTTGGAACCGAAAACATATATTAAAGACCAAAGTTCAAGAAAATATCTTTTTAAAAAAAAAACCAAAAAAAACAAAAAAACAAACGGATTTCAACCGCAATTACATGCAATATATGAGGGCAACACTAATTGTTATACGATTCAAATCGTGGGTAATCATTGGGTTTGCAATATCAGTACAAGATTTTTTTTGTTACACGTCGAACTTATAACTGAAGTCTATCAGCTTGGGGCCCCCGATGGTGCTCGGGCCCCTGGTGGCTGCCAGGTCTGCCAGCCGCTTAATCCGCCTCTGCCTATGAATGGGCACAGAGACAAAATAAAGACATGACTCGAGGGCAGATTTAATCTCCGCACCCAGACAGAATGAATTCTTCAACCCACATTTACACTTAAATTTTTATCACTCCAAATTTTTAACTTGCTAATCTTTTAATGTAAATTTTTTTCTAACAAAGTTAACTTTTTCAAATTTTTATTATCATTAAATGCAGAAATGGACTAAGGTTAAAACGAACTCATGTAACTTACAGTCATCCAGATAGGAGTTTGGGAAACAATCACTCCGAATTTCTTTCAACTTATAATGAATTCTTTTTGCCACGCCGAGAGGGGAGGGGGAAGTAATCTAACCGTCTCTCCATTTGCAGGTGGCGTTTACAACCGTATATGGACTTCGAACTCTTACACGAATATCTTCCTAATTAAATAATTTAGAAATGTGTATTGGTACTTAATTTTTACTTGAAACTTGAATAAGCAGGTACCTAAGTACCCTTTAACTTCAGGTATTATGCACAGGACACAGCACCAAATGAGTATATTATTGTAACTTAGAATTTTTTTTGCACAAAAATAAATTGGCTGCAGAAATAGTGCCACTCATCGGCACCGCTCTATGACAAAACCTCTGTCTATTAATTCTTAATTTCCGTGTTTCCCGTGGTACGGCGGAAGAACAAAAGTAAATTGTTCTTGCTCTTGAAAATAAAAATAAATTTGATATGGTATTTCCGGTATTTTATTTTTGATTTGTATTTTTTTACTGGTTTGTTTTATTTTATTACTATTTTGATCGTAAGCATCTTTTTCTGTTTATGTTCAACGAGGTACGGGGGCCCCCTAGAACTCGGGGGCCCCTGGGCTGCAGCCCATTAAGCCCATACGTAGATCCGGCCTTGCTGAAACCGCTTCCAGGTATTCAAAGAACAGAAGATGAAATTTTTAATTAATTATAATTCCTTTATTCCATCTACACGTTCTTATGCATAATCTTATTTGATGGTTATTTTTTTAATTGAAAAAATCATAATGGCGCATGTCGTACGAGAGCGTAGCCCAAACCGTAACTCAACGAGTATTTGATTCCTGATTAGTAATGATAAATAATTCAGATGAAATGTTGTCAAAAAGATACTACAATTCAAAGTCAAGGGGATCCAGAAGTGTGGAAGACCACGGCTGATATGATCAGATTCAGTGGAATCAGACTTTAAGACTATAAATGAGAAAACCTGGAGAACGAAGGTGAATGATAGGTCACCGTGGAGGAAACTTCAAAGGAAGGCACTGGCCCACGAGAGGCTGTCTTGCCGGATAGGATGATGATGATGGTTAAATAATTATCACATGATGTGTTGAAATTTTTTTTCAATATTTATATCATTCGATGCATAAATTAGCGAGTATTCATCTAGAAAATTTGTGTACAACTGAGTGATAGGCTTTAGAGTTTAATGAGATTTTACGTTAAATATTTCTTAAGAAGAAATATAGCAATTTGAAATTTCCAGATTTTCTGAGTTACATTTCAATTATTGATTTGAAATTTCCAATTTAAATAACAGTTTGCAACTTTTATTTAGAATATTGGAAGAGTGTCTTGGATCAGCCATTTTATTCTGATGCACTCATCTGTCAAGTGTGAACTAACTGTAGCCATGTGCATGAAATAACCGTCTAGTAAACAAATTTTGCAAATGATTTGGTGATCGTTATTTACATGCTGTTTAAAAATCATATATTTTTCTTTTTCTTTCAATATACGCATACTCTGAACTTTAAACTTAAAATATTAAGAAGCTAAATTTTCAGTTTTGCATGTTTTCACCATAGTTTATGACACATTCGGTCTACTTATATGTGGCAGCATTAAACCAACCTACACAATTTTTTAAAAATTGGACGTCCTCATTTTAGTTATTATAAAAATGTTTTATAAATATGAAATAACAGTATTTTTAATCGAGTTGGTAAAATGGGATATATTTATATCTTCAGAATTTTGAATACTTCCATATTTCCATTAAATACTGGAGTGAGAAATTGAAATCAAGCCACTTTCATCTTAACTTGTTTAATGTAGAAACATTTGACGTCTGGCCTAAAAATTTTGCAAAATGAAGGTATAAATCTGCACACATCTTTCTGATTTCAGTTAAATTAAAAATATGATTATTAAAAAAACAATGAAATGTTATTCATTGTGTTGATTTATCACCTATTGGAATCTTTGCTTAGATTATACTTCCTTTAGCTTTAGAATATTTTGATAACTTTAAAGTAGAGTTATATTTAAAATAAAAAAATTATTTTATTTAATCATTTCTTTAACATGTAAAATATTCTTTTAACAACATTTCTCTTTATAGAGAGTTTTTACTATTCCTCGAAAAGGTGTCAGTTCTGGTCCTGTGGTTTTTCTATGGCAGAGTGGATCAGGAAATTTTTTAGTCTCAACTGGGTAAAATTTTTTCTCACTTATGATTTATATGATTTAAATTATAAGCTATCATGAATATATTTGACTAAAGGTCCAAAATTGCTTGTTTTAGGTTAGATCAAATGGTAAATATATATGACAGACATGGAGAAAAACAACATGAATTATCCTTACCTGGGTAACATTTTTATTTAATCTTATTCTAACAATTGATGCAAGTGGCCTTTAAAAATTATGAAAACAAAATAAAGAGCTTATGTATAAAAAATTCTGGTCAAATTTTCTGTAAAAAAAAGTAATTTCTTGCACTGTATTTATGAATTTCTTGTTTTAAGGTTCATATATTTGGAGATATTTTTAAGTTTGATAAAACTTCAAAGCAAAAAAAAAAAAAAATAAATAAATAAAATTAATGAATTTCTTAATTGAAAAAAAAAAAAATGTTTTGGGAAAGTATGCATGTATCACACAAATTGGGAAAAATATAATGATTTGTTGATGCAGCATGGGCAAGACATTTTGGGCTAAATTTAAAAAAAAAAAATTAAGCAAGCAAAACAAATATCTCTTAAATTTCTCCTGGATTGCATAAATTTCATTTAATTTCCTTTATATTTCTTTCGTTGCAATAAATATTTTTGTACTTAGAAATGTTTAAACTAATTGCTAGTTATATCTGTGTATTACTTGAAAGTGTGTTGTTGGCTATTGTAGTTGTTCAAGTGTTTGAATTCATATGAAAAACAAATATACTGGATTCACATAGTGTTTAAAAAAGTATTTAGAGTTTTCCTAAGTTCACAGAATTTTATCAAAAATATGTGTTTATTTTTTCAGTCTTTTGATATTACAGAATAATGATAAGAAAAATCTTATATGCCTTGCTTATTCATACTTGTGTATATAGATTGATTATGTAAAATTCTTGCACCAAAAAAATTTACTCACTTAACTATTGCAGGAATGTAATAAAATTAATCCAACTGATGTATTTTTTGTCATTGATTAAGGTGCTACTATTTGTTTTGATTTAAAAAAAGCAGTATTTTATTAAATTATACTACTATGTGTGTGGGAGGAGGGGTGTGTGTGGAAATAATTGCAATTTTCTAAAAGTTTATAAAAATTATTTTAATTCATAATTACAAATTTTCAGAATAGTATTTATTTATCAAGATATCAAAAATAATAATTCCTCTCTCTAGTGCCGGTGTTTCCATTGGGTGCTTGAGGCAGGGGCTTGAAAGATCCCAGATAAGCTGGACTTAACCAGGTTTTCTGGTTATAAATTTCGATCCACAAGTGCCCAGGGAGCCTGTAGATGTTTCGCGCCCAGGGCCCAAAATGAGCTTAAATCAGCACTGCCTCTCACTAAAAAATATGGGTACTTATTACAACCATATTGGTGACATTATATGAACCAAAGAATTTAGTTGCCAATTCAGCATGAACGACACATGCGAAAGTGAGGTTTCCAACTTGTTGAGTTATCTTGAATATTGGCATTGTAACGAAAGTACGTAAGGGCCAGAAAATGTTTATTTGATTTAAATTTTTTCATTTTTAGTATGAATACATGTGTATAATTTTTTTCCAAATTATCTTAAAATTACTTAAAAACATTTTTATTCTCCAGAATTTGTAGTGGTATCTCTTGGGACAAGGATGGTCAAATATTAAGTATCATCTGTGAACATTCCAATACTTTGTTATTATGGGATTCAAACACAAGAACTGTTTCACATGTAGATTCTGGTTTGAGGTTTGTTACTTGCATAAATTACTTTTATTACTAATAGTAAATGACTTATAAATTTTAAGTTAATGATTTTTTTTGTGCTTAATATCTATGCATTATTTATTTTAGTTTATCAGGATTATAAAATAATTCTCCTGATATTCTTATTCAGAATAGTTCAGACCTGTCCAAAAGCTGTTTGATAATTAAATTTCAATATGAAAGTTTTCTATATTGATTATGTTTTGAACTATTATTATTTTTGTCATAATAATTGAACAATTTTTATTGTTACTTTTGTTATATTAAAAAAACTTTTTACACTTATATATAAAAAGTTAATGAATGTATTTTTTAAGTAAGATGGTAATTAGGGAAAAAACTTTTCAGTTATTCATAGATGAAATTAATAACTATTATATTTAATAACAAAAGTAATTATTTAAAATTTTTTTCTAAAAGACATAAATATATTATGTTTCTTTAAAAATTACTGATCATAAAGTTTGTTATTATTTAAAAAAGAATAGCATGATTTGAATTTATGTAATTCAAATATTAGTTAAATTTTCTACTGTTACTGTGTTTTTTAAGTAACTTATGAATTTTTTCCCATATTCAAATAAATTTACAACTTACAAACCAGTTATTAAGAAAATTAAAATTTAACTTTCCAAACATACTTTGTTCTAATTATGTCATTAATAATTTCTTTTAAGTTATGATCTTTTAATTTAAGGGATAGGTATTTAAACATTATATTGTTGATGAATTTCATCACTTTAAAAAAAAATATCAACAAATGCTATTATATGTAGTTTATAGTGGAAAACAATTTCTGTGATGTTCAAACACAATAATAATAATAGAAATATTAATATAGACATTTGGTAACATTTTTTGAATTGATGATGTTTCTTCGATTTGGCATGTTGGTCAATAGGTACAAAACAATTTATGTTGTTTTGTTTCGAAAATATTGTTTAAATATTTTTTAAGCATTGCCAAATATTCTTTGACTTATTGAAATTTTGTTTTGTTTACTTTCATATATAGACTACATAAACAAGTTATATATATGTATATATATATAATTTTGGGTTAGATCCCATTTTATTCACATCTTTATTTATTGCCAATTGGGCATTTAGCTTCACTATAGTAGTTGGAAGTCTAATAGAGAAAAACAAGCTATTGGGCACAGTTTGGCACCATTTATTTTTAATCCTTCATCATCAAAGGAGTGAACTAAACTATGATTTTACCTTATATTGTTATACTAAAAGAGCTTTTGAAATGATTTTTTTTGAACATTTATATCATATTTTATATGTTTAATTTTTTTGAAATATTTTTTTCTTAATTTTTAGTGTATAATTTTATTTTTATTGTAAATTGTTTTGTCTTCTTTTTCAGAGACCCTATGACTTTAATTGTTTGGTCAAAAAGTGCACCTTTACTTGCTGTTGGTACAATCAAAGGCAATTTACTTATATATAGCTATAGAACATCCAAGTGAGAATTTCTTGTTTTTTCAACTCTCTGATAAATTGCTAATATAGTTATCAGCCAATATATATTATGAATTAATAATGTTGTTGGTATCCCATTGCGGTTACTTTTAAAAGTACAATATGTATATAACATTGGCCAATAAAAATTTTTATAATAAAATTTTAAACATGACTATTTTCTCAATGTAGTTAAAAATTTTTTTTGTAAATCTATCCTTTGTAATTTATTCTATCAGTATATGATACAACAGTAAAAAAGTATAAAGAAAAATAATATTTTTGCAGATTGCTAGATTAGAACTTATAGAAACAATAGTATTAATTGATACTTGTTTCCTAAAATAATTTTATAACTTTTGATAACTGGAAGGTTTAAAATATACCAGAAAATCAGCATTATGGTTTCAGGGATTATACACAAGGAAAACGTTAGTATTGATTTAAATATTGTTGATTTTTTTTAAATGAATTATGAAAGACAGTTAAGTTTGATTATAAAGACATCCACCTTTCATGAATTCATCATTCTTATTAGAATAGTTTTCAAGCTCAACATTGTGAGTAGATAAAAATTCAATAATTATCAAGTAAATTTTCAAGAATTCTATCTCATTAGGACTGAAAAATTTTGCAATTTGATAGATTTCTGTTAAGTATTCATGATTGTGGCAACTCAGTGGTCATGGTTTTAAATTCATGGCCAGGATTGTTTTTTGAAACCATGGGTTAGTGTCTATGTACCATTAAAGACTTGCTCCAGAGAAAGGTGTTACACATTAAATCTGTCAAGTTTCAAAGTCCTCTCCTTGGAGAATGAGGTGCCTGATCAGGTGTTTTGTGTATGGCATTAAACATATTTTCTCATAAATTTTTTAAAAAATGCTTTGAATACTACATTACATTTTAATGAATATGTAACTTTTCTGCATTGTAATTTTTTAGAGAATATATATATTTCTTAAATTAATATCGACTTAGAATTCAAATCTTATTTATTTATAATATCTAAATCATAATAACTAATAATTTATTTCATTTACTTTAGTATTAAAGGATTAAAAACATGTATTTTGATAGATTTCTCATTAAAAGGATTAGACCTTGAATTTTTAAATGATATATTTGCAATTTCAGGTAAAAGAATATTTTAACAATTTACTCATGCTGTACAAAGTGATTGGAACTTTTCCTAAAACACTGATATGATTTCTAGAAAACTTATATTTTCCTTCACTTGGACATGTGATTATGTTATTTCCGCTTATGTTTCCCTTTTATTTAAATATAGAAAAAGGATGATCCCCTTTTTGAGTGCTGGTGCTTAAGCAGACAGGATACTGAATTTTGTGTTCTGATCTTAAAATTACCAAAATAAAAGATGATTTAATTAATACCCAGAATTTTTGAATTGCTATAATTACAACCATAAAATGAATTTATATTTACATTCTATTACATATATATGAGTTGACTGAAGAGACAGAAAGATTAAACTTTGATATCTTTATGTTTTACTGCTCTGGTAGGAAAATATCAATTTTGGGAAAACATAACAAGCAAATTACTTATGGAGCATGGAGTCAGCAGAATTATCTTGCCTTAGTAGCAAGTGATAAGAGTTTGACTCTTAGCAATGCTGATGGAGATACTGTGTATAGGACAACTCTGAAAGGTGAACCTTCACAAGTGCAATTTTCTTCCATGAAGCAGGATGCTCCAGGAGGTGGTGAAACTACAGTAAGAGCACATATACAGTATTTTTCTTTTAAAAATATATATATATTTTTTTTGTAGTAAGTATTTGAAAACATTTTTAATGCAGTTTTATGCTGTTATTCTTTAAAATTTTCACAAGTCTGGGAATTTTTGTATTAAATAAATGCTTATTCATGTATTTTTATAATTTATTCTGTTAGGTAAGTTTGATTCTGAACAGAAAAGCTCTTTTTCTTCTCAATATTCATGATCCTGAAGACCCCATTATATTATCATTTCAAGAAAAGTATGGAAGTGTCGTGGATTATTGCTGGTAAATATGTTATATATCTGTTTTTAAAATGTATAAAAGTTTGAAAAAAATGTTTATGTATATATATATATATAATTTTCTTTTGTTGAACTTGTTGTAAATTCTAACAGAAAGCATTCTTTTTGTTACATTGAAAGTATATTTAATGATTTTGCTATCTTTTCATAACTTCCCTGTTTTAGAATTTAATTAATTATATTCAGTTACTTTTATTATGTATGATTGTGTGAGCTTGTAATTTTAGAATACAAATTTCTCATTTTATATCAAAGAGAGAGAGAGAGAAAAGAATATCTTAAGAAACATATATTTTTAAAATTTCTTTTATTTACTAACCTATTGGAAAATTTTATTGGCTTTTGCATTGAATACTTTTTAATGAAATATGATTAACTCTTGATTTAATTGCTCTTTAAGGTAATTGAATAAATGTGTACAAAAATTCACTTAAATTAGAGATTTTGTTAAATGAAATAGTGCTTTATTGTAATTTAAGATAAATATATTTGAAATTTTCTTGATGAAAATAACTGTTTTAAGATTATTGTCACAGATTCTTTTAAAAAAATGTCTTATATTAAGTTACATGTTTTTTCAAAACTTTATTTATGTTAAAATTTGTGCTATAGTATTTATAAAATTCTATATTTTCCTAATCTATTTTTATATGTATTTTGAAATCTTATTTTTAAAACTGGAAAAATTACATTTTATTTCTTTTTGAAACTTTGTTCTGATTGTCATAAATTTATTTGAAATGTGTAAAAATTGTAGACTTAAAATTCATCTAAAAAACATTTTACTTTCTAATTTATCTACTATATTTAGCTTTTGAACTATATTAAATTTTCTTTTTTGTTTGTATTCTATTGAAAACAGTCTATACTGAATAATAAAAATATTTTTAGTATTGTTTGGTAAATGTAGTTTTCTCTGTTTATAGTTAAATTACAAATAAATATAATTTATATACTAGTTTGTCATTTTGTATTAGACCAAAATTAGGGACTTTGGGAGTTTGAAAAACATATCTTCCCTTATAATTTTTTGTGCCTTTTCTTTCTGGTTTTTTTTTTAAAACCGTAAATGTATTACTAGGTTAGAATAACAATGGCACAGTGGTTTCCATAACCGCAACAAGAGTAATGTATAATGGATTAAAAAAAAAGAGGAAAATATACATGCATATAATTGGCTCAGTGTATATATCTCAATCAAAAAGAAATGAGCTTATGAATCATACTATGGTAATAACTTGGCTTGTGTAGGTGAGAAGGTAGAATAGGAGCAATGCAAAAGTAAGACATTTTATTGTTATAAGAATTACAAGTAGAGAAAAATAACATTGATGTTTGTAAGTGGAGATATTTTGTGCTGCTATTAGGCAGCTAACAGATGCATTTATCCCCTGGTGTATTATTCAGGGTTTCTACATTTGTCAAGGTGTTTTCAACTGTGTGTATTACTATTTCTAAATTCCATGTGTTTATAAGCTATGCGACATTTGTGCAGTGATGTATGAAATGGTCTTTATGTCTCTTATTCCTTTCCTTCTTCAGAATAAAAGAACAAATTCAAATATTTGTTTATTTATTCTTCATATTTATTTAGGCATGATGAAGGTTATATTCTTTTGGGATTTTCATCTGGGTCCTTTATAGTTCTTTCTACACTACTGAAGGAAATTGGACAGGTGAGATGATTCAGTTCAGTTAAAAGCCTTTTATTTATTTGTGTTGTTTCTATTTTAATATAGCTGATATAAAATAATTTATCCCATATAAGTTGAGTCTTTTTTTTACTAGATATTTTCTATATATCTGTTTATAATAATGTTTTTGAGTACCTTTAACAATAATAAGGACTTAACATATGTTTATTTTTTATTTCTTATTTTTAGGAAATGTATCATGTACAATGTTTTAAGAATAATCTATCGTACATGACTTTTTGTGCAGCCGAAAAGAAGGTTATTAGCTGTGGAGATGATAATAAGTAAGTTGAATAAATGTATTTTTATTCTTATCTCAACTATTTTTTGAATACTTTTCAATCCATTGTTGTACCTTTTTCATAGTTATGAAAACTTTTTCTAATGCAGAATCAAGACTTATGATATCAGAAATTTGCAAGAAATGTTACAGATGATTACTGTTGATGATGAGCAATACATTGATGGAATACAGTGGAGTGATGATGGTCAGTTATTAGCTGTAGCTGGAAGTGAAGGCAGTATACATGTGTATTTGACTAAACTTCCTGTTTTAGGATCAGTTTGTGGTCAAAAACTGGCCCATCTTAGTTCATTGTATGAAGTATCCATCTATTCTGCTCGAAAAAAAGTAATTTACTTATTCTCTTTTAAAACTTTGCATTACATTAAATATTTTTTTCACTTGAAATGGTCCTGCTATCATTTAATAGATTTTTAATGAAATCAGCAATTGCAAATTGAACTTTATTGACCCCATACATCATATTGAGTAGTAAATGTGGTTTATTATATTAATTAGTTTTTCTCTTTATATGTATAAGCTTTTCTAAACTAGATGATAGAACTTGCGAATAGATAACTTTCATACTAATTTATTTTAGGAAAGAAGTTATTTTTGTGTGAACAATTAATAGTGTGACATTTGAGAAAAATAATGGTAGCCTTATATTTATTATTTTAAATATTTGGTTTATTTACATCACAGCTATTAATTACAATATACACATTGAAGTGATTAAAAATATTGGTTAGTTCATTAGAGCCAAGAATTTGATATTTGTGAGGGAGGATATCACAACCGTTCTGTTCAATGTTTTCCAACGGACTCCTCTGCCCTCTCCAGGCTCATCAGATGGAGGGGAGGACACCCATTTATCTTCAAATTATATCTGACTTGTGAGTGGGGTGAAGTTTTCTCACGGTGTCAAAGGTTGGTGGGGTCAATGACAGAACCTTGCAATATTTAGGGGTGCACATGTGCATAGGAACACAGCTATCCTATCCACAAAAAGATGCTAACTTTTTCAGCTGTGTGATGCAAAAATGTCACTATAGTTTTTCTGTATTTTAAGCTAAAATTACTTAATAAGAATATTTAATCTCTCTTATTCTCATTAGTTACAATTTCTGAATATTTTAAATTGAGCATGTTCTAATAATTTGCAAATGATATTTTATAAACAGAAAAAATGACAATTTTAATTATTCTGTGTTTAGATATGGATTTGTTGTTGACTTCATTACCTATGGTGTAACTCACGTCAGCAATTTAAAAAAAAAACTTTTGTTACACAACCACTGCAACTAAATTGTAGAATTTCTCTAATAAACTTATTGTTTTACTCTTTATCATATCTAACTCATCACTGCCTTGATTCCACATTGTATTGCAAATCCAAGTCTATAACACAACTTTTAAAACAGTGCTATCAATATCCTAAAGAAGGAAAAATTAAAAATGTATGATTTTAAGATGTTTAAATGCATATAATATTTACCACAGGTATTTTATTCTGAAAAAAAAAAATGTATTTTATAATTTTCTTTGAGGTACTTTTAAAAATATTTTTTTTTATATCTTAGGACAATGTAACAAAACTTAAAATAGATATAGAGCCTAAATTTATTGCTTTGGGATCCTTTCATCTTGCCGTGGGAATGAATAACCGAGCCTGGTTTTATTCTCTCAATGATACAGGTATTTAATTTATATGATTAAAATTGAACTTAAATTAAAAAGTAAAAGAAATATATTACATTATATTAATATTACTTTCTTAAGTTATAAAGTTTTTTTTATGTATGTATATACAATTCAAGAATTTTTCCAGGAACTGAACTTTTGTATGACCGAGAATATTTAAGTACAGTAAGAAGCTTATATTTGAATAGTGATTATGCCTCAGCTTTAATTGATGGAAAAATCCAACTTCATATGGTTTGTGATTATTTTATTGAGAGATACATTTGAAAAAAAAAATAATTATTTATGTATTAATAGTATTTCTTTCATTATCTATATACATAAAGGAGAAAAGTGACTCACTAACTGACTCACTAATCACGATATCTCCGAAACTATTCAAACTACAGACTTGAAATTTGGTAGACATGTTCCTTTCATGGAGTAGAGATCAGCTAAGAACGGGTTTTTTGCGAAATTTGAACCGCAAGGGGAGTTATAAATAATAGTTTCCATTTTTACACTACTCAGCGTACACTCTTGAAATTGGGTAAGCAGATTCCTTTCATGGAGTAGAGATCCGCTACAAAATGGGTTTTGGAAAAATACCCCCCCCCCCAAGTGGCGTTGCAGGGGATAAGGGGCGTAAAAGATAAATATTTTTGTTTTTAAAGTACTTGACCTACTGGCTTGAAAATTGGTAGGCATAGTTCTTTCATGGAGTTAATATCCGCTACAAAATGGATTTTGGGAAAATTGACCCCCAAGGGGTGTTGAGGGGGGGGCGGGGTTAAGATAAAGAGGCGTAAAAGATAAATAGTTTCGTTTTTAAAGTACTTGACCTATTGGTTTGAAAATTGGTAGGCATAGTTCTTTCATAGAGTTAATATCTGCTACAAAATGGGTTTTAGGAAAATTGACCCTCAAAGGGTGTTGAGGGGGGTTAAGGGGAGATATAAATAATTATTCCGATTTTTAAACTATTAGACGCACAGTCTTGAAATTTGGTAAGCAGGTTCCTCTCATAGTGTAGAGATACGCCACAAAATGGGTTTTGTGAAAATAGACCCCCAAGTGGCGTTGAGGAGCTTAAGGGGCGTTATAGATAATTACTTTTCTATTTATAAACTCCTGGAAGCACAGTCTTTAAATATGATAAACAGAATCCTTTTATGGAGTAAAGATCCAATATATAATGTGTTTTGTGAAAATCAACCCCCCAAGTGGCGTTGCGGGGTCTCAAGGGGTGCTATAGATAATTTTTTCCATTTTTAGTTTATTAGACTCACAGTCTTCAAATTTGGTAAGCAGATTCCTTTCATAGAGTGGAGATCCGTTACAAAATGGGTTTTGTGAAAACAGACCCCCAAGTGGCGTTGCGGGGGCTCAAGGGGGGTTATAGATAATTATTCCCATTTTTAAACTATTAGACGTACAGTCTTGAAATTTGGAAAGCATATTCCTTTCGTTGAGTACAGAACCGCTATAAAATGGGTCTCGCGAAAATTAACCCCTAAGTTTCATTTTGGGGGATTAAGGGGCGTAATAGATAAATATTTCCGTTTTAAAACTATTCCATCTACCTGCTTGAAAATTGGTAGGCATGTTCCTTTCATGGAATAGAGTTCCTCAAACAAAGAGTAAAACAAAAATCGACACCCAAGAAGGGTTGCGAGGGGTGAAGGGGAGTTATAGGAAAAAAAATCCTGTTTTAGAATTGTTAGACCTGTGTACTTGAAATTTGTTAAGCATGTTCCTTTTGTTGAATAGGGATCCACTAGGAAGGTATTTGAGGGGAATTAACTCCTGGGGGGGCAAGGGGTTTACTGGGGCGCGTTGACAAAAAATTTATTTTTTCGAGCAACAAGAACTATAATAATGGAATTTGGTTTACATTTTTCTTTTGTTGAATTGAAATCCGCTAAGAACGGTTTTGGGGAGAACGACTCTCAACGGAATTACGAGGGAAGGGGGGGGGGGTATTGATAGTAAAAATTTTGTTTTTACCCTATTAGATTTAGATTTGAAATTTGGCTTCCATGTTTATTTAATGGAGTAGAGATCCACATAAAATTGGTTTTGCGGAAATCCACTTTGTTATAGGGTTACGAAAGTGTAAACATCATTCTATACTCAATTTTAGAGAATATTAGGTAATACAAATTAGTAGTTCTGTCCTTTTTTTTTTATCAAGAGGCGAGAGTTACAGGTATAAGTATATTTTTCAATACAATAGAATTCTTAATGCTAGGGCTTAGATATCAATATTTTATATATATAAACAGATATATTTATGAAACATCATGAAATACCCAGCAAAGCGGGAGGGTAACGGCTAGTTTAATTATATGTTATAGCAATATTTTGATAATTCAAAAACATCTTTTTAAAATATTGATAAATTTCAATTTTCTACTATTTATTTTAATAGATCGATGAACCTAACATGCCATGCATAGAAAGAGAATCCAGAATATTTCCGGATCCTGATCAAAGAAACACTGTTATCACTTGTCATGCATTAACCAATGATTTTCTAATATTTGGTACTGATGTAAGGCATTATTTTTACTTTGATTTTTTATGATATAAAATTATGATTAATCATTTTCAAATTAAAGTTTTAATTGATTTTTTAAAAATGTTCATAACCACATTTTGAAAATGAATTATTATAGAATGAAACGTCAGAAACAGATTTTAAAATATTAAATTAATAAATTATAAATACTGATATTTTTCATATTTTTTAGAGAATGATAACATTTTACCACCTAAAAATCTTAAATAGGTTTATATAATTTATTTCTTTAACCAATATATTATTGAATATTTGTGAATTAAATACATATTTTTAAACGTAATTATATATTTTTAATGGCTTTGTATTTAAATTTATTAATTGTTAATGGATTGCTTATTTTCAAAGTATTAATTTTTGGTGCGTCCAATAGACTGGAATGATTCACCTTTTTTCTCTTGTGGAATGGGAATTTTGTATGTCTACTCAGCATCAACAGAATACTGGAATTAAAGATTTGCATCCTGACTTTTCTGGGACAAGAATTCTTGTTATAGATTCTAAAGGAGCTGCCTTCATCTGCAATCCAGTATAAATATTTCATTATGTATTATTTCTTACTTTAAAGTTATTTATTTATTGCTAGTTTCCAAATAATTATTAGCTTATTGCTGAATTTCAGCTGTTATGAATATATGTATTTATAAAGGTCATTTTTTAATTTATTTCAACTTTCCTTTTCAGATGGATTCCAGTTTACTGAGCATTCCTAATTTTTCTTCAAATGTTACTCATGTATTATGGAATCATAGTACAATGTATAAGGTAACATTTTTAACTGCTATTGCTTCTGTTATTTTTCACTGTAGTGAACAAATTATCCGTTATGAAACCAATTTAAAATCATTTTTTTAGAGAATGATAGCATATTTGTATTTATAAAAACATCAAATTAATTTGTGAGATTTTCTACAAAAATTCTTATTAAATTAACATTACTGAGTAAATGATTAACAAAATAAGCATTTTTTAAACTTAATTTATGTTTACTTCTTTGTGTTATTTTTCATAAATGTATTATTTTAATTGTTTGGTGTATTACATTGAAATTTAATTTAAATCAAAATTAATATAAAGATTTTTCTTTGTAGGGTATTTTTATTGCCTTTGATGATGCTAAAGCAAATTCTTTTATCTATATCTGTGATAGTCTTGAAGGTAATATAATGTACTGTGTATAAGAAATAGATTTGTTAAATATAAATTGTAGTTTTTATTTTGAAAAAAAAAATTGTCTGTTAAAAGATTCCCCCCCCCCCTTATCCTTTATTTTTTATTCATTTAGGAAGCAAAGTTGAGCATCTTCATTCTTTTGCTCGAAATGATTTATGCCCTACACTTTTGGTGGAAGAAGAGCTTACTTATCTCACTCCAACTGGCAAGACATCTGCTGTACCTGTGCCAGGACATCAGCTAGATGTGTATGGATATACCCAAGATCCCAATCAAGTGAATCATATTTCAAGTTTTGTGTTTATAGTTAAAGCCAAACATTTACTCTAAGGCCACATGAGCTTGAGGCATGAGTTTATTAGAATAAATGTTTGCTTTTCAATAAATATTTTCATGTCATTTAGTTTTCTTAAAGGTTTATATTGAATTTCTGTTGAGGTGTTCTGTGTGAAAATGTTCAGTTTTAAGTATATATATCTGGCAAAACTTTTGGAAAGCCTGCATTTAATCCTTTTCTTGTAATAGAATTTTTTCCAATACATATATTAATATCAGTAATTAAAAATAATGTTCCATTAGTATAATATGTATTTGTAAGCATAAAGTTTTTCTATAAAAGATTTGCAATTTTTGATTATTTTGAGATCTTGATTGAAGAATGATACTTTATAATTTGTTAATATTAGTATTAAAAATGGTACTTGTTTTTATGATGCATTAAAGAGCATGCTATTACTAGAAAAAAATTGCTTTACTCTATCCAAATTCTATGGGGAATTTTTGTTGAATGAAAGAAAGGAAAATAATTTAGAAGAAAAATTAATTTAAATAAGAAGTAATTTTAGGAACCATAAATATGTAATGCTTCACTTTGACAATCCTTAAATCTTTCAATTTGAAAACAACAAATCTATAATTATACTTGAACATCAATTGTAAATCCTATAATTTTAATCTAGATTATCAGTATGTTAATATTGTTGATTACGAAGCAAATAGAAATTTATTTAATACTTTATCATTGTTTTTAAATTGTGATGTTTCAAATACTTGTATCAAATTCCATATTGATCATTTTTACCAAACCAAATATTGTCAACTCATGCATTATTCTGTTATTCATGTATTCCAATAATGCTTTATACTTGTAACTAGTGTAAGTTTGTCTGAAAATGTGCCACAACTTTGATGGTTGACATTAGTTTTACAAATGTATCAATTTGTAACCTTTTCTTAGTTGAAAAATTGAAGAAAATTGATTATAATTTTTTGGAATTATTTTATCAAGAAATAATTTTTATAACTTTTAAAATATAAGACATTTTATGTGTTATATAAAGTGGAATGTGATGACTGAAGACTATAGTGTTTTTAACTACTTTTAAATAGTCATAAATTTTAATTATTAAATTTAGTCTTATTTATGAAGTTAACCTTTAAAAATAAAATAAAACAATACTACAACTTACTTTTCTTGTTTTTTCTTAAATACTTTGTTATTATTATGTATTATTTTTAAAATATTGCTACTTTTTCTTATTATAGCTTGATAACAACTTTCAGACAGCTATAAGATTACAAAGGTGAGTAGTTTCGTTCTTAGTCTTTATTTTGGATTAATAAAGGGTGTTAAACTTGAATTATACATATAAGAAACTTAATAAAGATAAAATGACTTTTTTATTTAGATTTGATCAGGCATATGTTTTGGCTTCTCTGATGAAGTCTGAAAAGCATTGGAATGAACTAGCCAAGGCAGCTCTTTATGGCTTAGATATAGAAGCAGGTAGTATTGATTGAAATAAAGTTTAATTCATATTTTTTTAAAAGGCATTTTATTTTTATAATATAAATTATGCATATTTTTTCAGCTTCAAGAATTTTTCAAAAATTAGGTACTGCTAGTAAAGTTTTAATCCTGGATGAAATAAAAGTAAGTGGCAGAAGTATTGCAAATTTTTTTAATTGCTATGCACCTTTGCCTATATACGTTAAATGCATGTTTTACTGCTATTATAAAAAGCAAACTCAATATTGTAAAAAATTTTTAAAAAAAATTCTTTTCCATGTATTTTTTTAATATGATTGTTTTTAACTTTGAACATCTATGTAGTGGTCTTTCCTTCTCCCTAAATCATTTAGGAAGTCGAAGACACTAAACTTCTTGCTGGTCACATTGCCGAGTTTTTCTTCAAGAATTATGAGCTAGCTCAAAATCTTTATTTGTCCTCATCCAAACCATCAGCTGCCTTAGAAATGAGGAAAAATCTTTTCCAGTGGGATTTTGCTCTAAAATTGGCTACCACCCTCAGTCCCATGGAAGTACCTCTGATTTCAAAGGAATATGCTGAACAATTAGAATTCACGTATGTTTCTGAAATTATTCCTTTAGAATAAAGTTGTTTTATATATTTTCTGCAATTTTAAGACATTTCATTCTTGTTTAGTGGTGATATTCCTGCTGCTCTTAGTAATTATGAGAAAGGTCTGCAGATTGAATCAAGTGATGACTATTTGGTATGTAGATATGGTCATACAAATATTTTTTAAAAATAAGTAAGTAAATAAACACATTAATATTGCCTTTATTTCTCTCATAGGTAAAAAAACAAATAAGCCTTTGTAAGGCTGGTATTGCTCGAACATCTATAAGATCAGGCGATTATAGAAGGTAAAGTAAATTTTTTGTTTTGCATTATGTGGCCTTATTCCTACCTTACAATTATCAATTTTCTTTTGCAATGTCTTATAATATTTAATTATAAGAGAAATTCAATTGCTATTAATACAATTCAGTTATAGAAACTTAATTATTAGGAACCAATATATTATTAGGAATTAAATATGGATATTTGAGTAAATAATGATTTCCTGATCTAGAAATTCTGATGTCATATTTTTGCTGTTTTAATATTTAATGATCAAGATAATTCACAGTTTTACTTAAAGCATTTTTAAAGAATATTCCATTAGAAAATTGTTTTCATTATTTAAAAATGTAACTTAATTTTCTTTTAATTACGATAAGGCCAATGGGTTTAAACCTAATAAGCTTTTTAGCAATTCAATTTTGACTTAAGTACAGATTTTGATATGAACTGTTGTTCACAAAATAATTGCACTGTTAATTATTTTGTGAACAATTTAAAGATGAAATTTTATTGGATTGATTATTTTTGAATAAATTTTTTTAGGGGTATATCAATAGCTGAAGAGATAAATGACCCTGTTTTGTATCAAGAATGTGCAAGTATTTTAGAAGAAATGAAGGTACTTAATTAATTTTTGAAATATGAAGATTCAGCGATCACATTTTTATTGATTTAGTTGAAGAAGTGTGCAAAAATATATTTATTGGTTTTTTGTTGGAGGTTTTCTATGTGTTTAATTGTTATTACTATGCAGTGCTGTTATATGTTATGATTAGTTTGACACATTTTGAAATTCCTTGATCACTGGGTTGGTGTTCAAATTTCAATTCCATTGAGTGTAATAAGCAAAGAGTTGTTGCTTTTATTTTGACTAAATATAACCTCATTTTTCATGTGATGTGTGTTATTTTTTAATTTTTTTTAAAGTGATTTAGAATTTAGTTTAATAGACATCCATATTATAATCTAAAATTGTTAGGCTACTTACCATTTCTTCTTGATGCAGTTCAATCAAATCATTTACTCAAATTTTCTGTTTTTCTTCCTGTAATGCAGGTGACATCTGATGCTGCCATGTTATATGAGAAGGGAGGATTTGTTGATAATGCTGCTACTTTGTATATAAAATTGAAAAACTGGTAAGATGAACTTCATTGCTATTATAATTTTTTTATTTATCCATTTTCACCTCAAAATAAATGAAATTTTGAAGTTTAAGATCTTAGATATATATTTAAAAGAATTTAAAAAGTTTAGCATGGATCATTAAAATTGTAATAAATTATTTAAAATACTCTGTTGACTTTTTGGACAGAATCAATTTTAATTATAAATCAATGACTATGGTTATCACAGATATTAACATTTTTATATAATTTTTTATTCTTATCTAATTTTTTTTTCCAAATTCATTTGAATAAAGTCTTTCAGAGCAAATACATGATTCAAAACAGCATATGTGAACAAACAATAGTAAATGAATATTTCAGTTTATTATTATTTACTTGATTATTTACTATTTATTATTTGTTTTATTTTTAGGAGGAAAGTGAAGGAACTATTACCTGGTATTTCTTCCCCGAAGATACTTGCACAGTATGCAAAGGCCCAAGAAGGTGATGCCAACTATACAGAAGCTGCTAAGGCTTATGAAAACGCATTTGAGTATGCAGATGCAATTAGGTGAATTCTTAACTTCATAAAAACTTGAAATATTTTATAAAAAATTAAGTTATTTTCAACTAAATGTATAAAATTTCTTTAGAATTTATTTGGACAATCTGGGTGATCCTGATTCAGCTGTGAGGATTGTGAAGACTTCAAATTCTGTGGAAGGAGCTCGAATGGTTGCAACGTAAGTAATATTCTTTTATTCAAGAATTTATCCTTTCATAAAAAATTTCATGGATTTTTAAAATTAATTTTAAGTAAATAACAGAAACATTTTACAGTTTTACTTCACACGTTTAAATTAATAGGAAATTTGGGCTGAAGAAATCACAAATATAATAAAATGTTCTTAGTATTTGATAGATCTATTTCTTAATACTGATATAGGAAATGCCTCCCTCCCTTTAAAATGCATTCTTTATTATTCATTTTATTTAAGTAGGGAATATAATGTTAGATATGTGTGTGTATTTTCTTTAAACCACCATCTATGGAAAGTTTTAAAGATATTTTGGATATAAATAAAATTAGGGATTATTTTCATTTTGTATTTGCAATAATTATAAGGTTTACGAATATTATATTTGGTATGTTTAAAATTATATGCAATGTAATAAATGCTTGACTTGTGAAATTACACAGAAAAAATTAATCATCTTTACATTGTTTATGGTAGTAGTTTTGATGTGAATATTTTTGTTATATTTTAATATTAAATGGAAATTTTGCATGATTATACATCTAGAATGAAAAATAACAGAAGTGACAGCAATCAAAGTTAATGAGTTTCTCTAAAATGACAGTATCTCACATTAAGCAGATATATTATTTTATTCTACTAATTTAATGTGACTGGTGTTTTATAAATATTCTTTACTTACTGAAATATTTGAATATGGATTTAGAATTTGTTCTTTAGATTCTTTCAGCGTCATAATGATAGTGCATCTGCTATCAAATTCCTTGTGATATCTAATTGTCTTAATGAAGCCTTGCAAATGGCTCAAGATACAGATAACATGGAAGTTTATGCTGATGCTATAGGAGAAGATAGAGAACCATCTGACTTCATTAATATTGCTGTCTACTATGAGGGGAAAAGAAATTATTTACTTGCTGGGAAATATTTTACTCTTGCTCAACGATTTAAAAAGGTTTTTGAATCTCTATTTGTGTTAAATTGTCTATGTTTTTGAATTTAAATAAAACTATTTTTAATTAATAAATATTTATTTTTATGTACATTATAAATGCTGTAATTAATTGCATAAATTATTTATAATGATTATTTTGATTCAGTTAATACAGTTATTATTTGCAATGATTCTACAATAATTATTATTTTGCTAGCATGAAATAATTTGATAGTTAGTTACACCTAAAAAAGTTAATTTTGAATTGTTCAGGCTGTCAAACTTCTGCTTGATGTATCTGGTCAAGATGAAGATCGAGCAATAGAACTCGCCATTCAAGCAGCTGGACAGGCTAAAGATGAACAAATCACTAAACAATTAGTTAGTCATATAATGGGAGAAACGGATGGTACAGTTAAGGTAAGACAGAAATAAAATTAAATTTTTGAAGTATAGGGGAAAAGTCTTAAATATTAAAACAATTTAGATTTATCTATACAAATAAATTTATATTAATGTGAAACAAAGAAAATGGTATAATTATTTGTGTTAAGGGGAACTATAGAACTTTTACAATTATATTATATAAGGGTGTTTCAAATTGTGTGGTACATATGTAAGGGGTGGTAAGGCATAATATTCATACAACAAGTATTTATATAGGATTGCTTGAGTGCATGGGATGCTTTAAGGTATAAAATAGGTGTGAAAAGAATTAAGTTGTTTATATTTAGCATTGTTAACAAGTGTTTTTTTGGCAACATTTCTGATAATTGCTTAGGACTGTGATTAAGCAATAGATTCTATTTTATTATGAATGGAAATTTTTTAAAATCTATATTGTTATAATATACTGATTTATATTATTATATGCACTACTGATGTATAGTATATGAAACATATATAAAAATACTAATAATGTGTACAAATGTTGGTTAAATTTTATATTATTTAGCATTAAAATTATTAAATGTGAGAAAGTCCTATCCGTGCTTGCACTAATCCTCTTTAGTAAAATAATCTTTTTAACTGTAATTTCATTTGAAAAGCGTGTTCTTTAAAGAAGACTGGGTTTATGTAAATTTGAGCTTCTATTTAAGTATTAGTTGCAGAGTAGGTGGGTGGATGGTTGAGAGGGGATATATAAGCAAACTTAGTGTTAACGACCGGAAGTCGTATAATTTAATCAAGTTGGAAGATTACCCAAAGATTATCAAGTAGTGGAGAGAAGAGTGCTCAAGAAATAAGATAAGTGTTCTTATTTCTATTATATTTAAGTATTTAAGATTTATTGCTCCACGGGCTTAGTGATATCAGTGCATTCTCCCCTTTAGTTGCTTAAAGCTGTTAAGTAAATGTGTAAATAAAAGTGTGTTAGTATTAAAATGGCTGATCTTTACTCGAACCTTTCCTAAACCTGCGCCCACCTGATCACAACAACATATGGTATAAATTGACGTTATAATTCTAAGTATCAAAAGAAATATTATTTTAATAATTTCCTCTGTTTTTGCATAGGTATAATTTAATTTTGAATATTTCAAAATGAAACTTATTTTGCATATCATAAAATATTATATGATTAAAATGTATTTTTACTAATATATTATTCTTTCTCTTACAAAACTCTTTAGGATTTGCAACACATATATCATCTTTACATATCATTAGGACAAATAAAAGAAGCTGCAAGGATTGCTGTTATTATGGCAAGTGCTGAACAAAACTCAGGTATGAATGACTCAATATTATTTAAAATAGACAAGAATTTTCTTATTTGGCTAAATTTCTGAAATTTAGTCCTAGAAATATTATACATACTCACTCTTTGGTCAAATGTAAAATCACTCTAAAAATAATTTCACTTTTAATAATTTAAAATATTTAAATAATATATGTAATATCTGATATTTATGTTCTTATTATCCATTATGGAAGCTGATTTCTTTTTATGTTTGAGGAATATAATACATCTCAAGGAAAAACAGGAGTTTAAATAAACAGAAAATTTATTATATGTACAAAAAAAAAAAAAATTTATGGTTTAATGCGTACAAAAACACCAAAACCATTCTGGAATAATATGACAGAGTTGGACATTAATCTGGAACCTTGGAACAAATTGGTGAAATGCAGGGCCTGGAACAACCCGTTGGAGGTGTATTCTTTATTGAGGTAGATTTTTCTCTTTGGGGATCTTCTATGCTTTCGTTTTATATCTTTTTGAATTGCTGCACATAGTCTGCAGAAATTGAAATCTGCATGTCTTTGTAGTTTCTTCCCTGGATGGTCACCACATAACCTTTTGCTTATGCATGAAAAAAATATTTACCAAACAAAATAATCTGTAACAAAACTTTCCACCGAGCATTTAGAGTCAGCTGGCATATATTTCTTTCATAAACTAGCCAATAATTTCGACATAGGTTAAAACTGAAAAGTGTTTCCAAACTTCACTCTGCAATATTTGTAGAATCTATTTTTTCCAATATTAAATCAAATTAATAGTTTTATGTATATATTATTATTTTAAAATAGCTAAATGGTTCCTGGATGTAAGATAGCAAGGAGGTGTTACATCTAAAAACGTAATCTATACATTGAAATGATTTAAATTAGTTGCATACAAGGGGCATTTTATATGTAAAATTAGCAATACTTTCAATGCTAACTTTTTCTATTATAAATAATCAAATTAACTTTGAGAACAAAATAATTACGAAAACATTACTTGAATAAACATCCAGCTAGCTACTCATGCCTTTTTTATTAGCACTCCAAAACATGCAAATGTTATTTTTAATGTACTATTTCAATGGGGGGGGGGATTTTCTGATCGATTAATGAGAATTGTGGCTTAGTAATAAAATCACCAAATGTGTTACTATATAGAAGTAAGGCTTTTATCAACTTAAAAGTTACTAGTGATTTTTTCCCCATTTTTTCTGATACACGTCTTATTAGTCATTTTTATCCCCATGGTAATCCTGTTACATCAGCATTAAATATTTGGTCAGGCAAATAATCGTAGAAAAAGATTTAACTTCACTCCATTCTTAAAAATATAAAATACTTGTTTATACCTGTCCCCAAGAGTGGCATAAGCAAAATAGCAAAAAGTGTTTTTTTCCCTCTGCTTTTCTGCATCAAATTGAGCCCATCCTGCAACAAAAATATAAAGCTCAATGGAATAAATTGAAGTGCTTTTCTTAAATTGTTCTCTGGGTGTAATATTTTTCAAAATATAAGCACATGCTAACATTGCTCACAAGGAAGACTGATTTAACATAGGAATGAATATAATGTAAAAATGAAAAAAAAAATACATGTATGTAGGAATATGTACACTATAGAGTTGGGCCATTTAGGAAAATTTCCATATTTCTTAAACTGTGTTGTAGGAAAATGCTTACATTTTCCCAACCACACTATAAAAGTACCATGTTGTTGGAGGTTTATTTGTTTTTCTTGTAATAATTTATAAAACTGCAATCATTTTATTATTATTATTATGGCAAAATATATACACTTTTAACTATCATATTTTATGTATTCACATCATCATTACAGGTACCTATAAAAAAGCAAAATTGCTCTTACTTGGCATGTATGCAAAACTGAAAGAAAAGGGAATGAAAATTCCCATTGGGATGTCACATAGTCTCATGCTATTACATAGCTACAGTCTTGCAAAAGTAATTTTAAATTTATATTTTAAAATTTTTTAAGATGCTTCTACCTTAATTGTAATGAATTTTTCTTTAATAAGTCTTTTTTTTTAGTTACACATGCAAAGAGGAGATCATATGAAAAGTGCTAGAATGCTCCTTAGAGTTTCTAATAACCTGAATAAATTTCCTCGTCGTAAGCATTACATTTTTTTTTGTTTTAAAAATATAAATATTTTTTGCCATTGTAAAATTTTTGGTGGGATTCATTTTTGACTACTTTTTAAATACACATTTTAATTCATTTTTCATTGTTAGCTCATGAAAATCATTTGATCTCTTTGCTTCATACTGTAATGCCGGACAGTCCCTGCTTCACCTCTGAAACCCCATGTCTGCTCGCAGACCCGGCTAGGTGGGTGGGAGAAACTGAATAATCACTAGAAATGTTTCACTCTAATTAATTTATTGACACCAAAATACCTATCAGGCACAATAACAATATTATTAAGATAATTGATCAAATAGTAGAGTGTGGAGGTGAGATTCAATAGCATGGGGATAATAACTTGGACCCTCAACTGATTCCACAATAGCTTAAACATGCTCAATATAAGCTATGTCGCACACTAATAAGCTAACTTCTGTTTAGAATAAGGATCACGATACCTGTACTTTTATGAAGCTGATCCAACACTTGAATCTTTCCAGGAGATCCTTATCTGGATTTAATCACTGTCAATCGATTCACTCTCTGTAATCATTTTCAGGAATAAACTCCAAATTCTCTTAATTATTCCATGATCCTTCACTCTTCAACTAACAAAACTAACTCACCAGCTAACTTGCCAACTCTTCAAACTCACGAATGCAGAATTTATATAATATATTTCATTTGCATAATCACGCTTCCTTACTCGGCGAAAGTTGGTTGAAATAAATATTTTCCCCCAGAAGAATCCCAAAGGAGTTAGTAGAGTCACGTATAGATCCGTCACAATACCATTTCAATGATAAAAAGCTGATTTCCTACTTGAAATTTGGTTATAATTAATTACTTTAAATATGATCTAATGTTAATTTGAAAATGTATGTTGATTTTAGTTGGTTTGTTATTTTGAAATTAGAAGGGAAGGCACCAAAAGTAGTTTTGCAATTTTATCTTTGGAAAAATTTGTATTTTATTTAAGTAATTTATATTTAAAGATTTTTTTTTACATATCATGTGTATATACCTAAGGATTTAATAGAAATTCCTGTTATGTGTGGAATCTTTATATTAAAATAAAAAAAAAAAGTTATTTTTAAAAGAAAGTATCTATAAGTTTTAACTATTTATTATATTCATACCTAATGAAGAAGCTTTTGTATAAAATTATTATGTTGGAATGTTAAATTCCAGTTCTTAAAATTTATTTTTAGATGATGTGCAGATTTTGACAACAACTGTATTTGAGTGCCAAAAGGCTGGTTTGTATATATCTGCTCATAAATCTGCAGTGATGCTCATGAGACCTGAATATCGATCAAAACTAGACCCCAAATACAAAAGGAAAATAGAAAATATTGTGAGGTAATTTGTTTCACTGATTTTGTACTTGTAACTAATATTGTGAGGTAATTTGTTTCACTGATTTTGTACTTGTAACTATTATATTCACAAAAAAAGTGGGCAAATAAAAATTAATTATGTCAAAATATGAGAATTGTTCTTTTTTTTTTTTTTTGCAAAAATATTTCATTTTACAGAAAATATCAAAAAAATGAAGAAGAAGAAGTCAACACGCCTTGTCCTTACTGTGAAGTAGAAGTACCACAAACTAATTTATATTGTGAGCATTGCAAATACAGCCTGCCTTATTGTATTATCACTGTAAGTACATTATGTATAGAATATTTTGCTACACATATGTGGCCACAGTAGCCTAGTGGTCAAGGTATCGGATCGTGGCTGGCATGTCATGAAATCGTGCCCAGTACCACTAAAGACCCGCCGTGTAGAGGAATGATGCATGTTAAATCTGTTGAGAGCTCAAACGTCCTCTCATTGGTGTAGTGTGGTAGTTAAGAGAGGGGAGTGCCAGCTCAGGTGTTGTCCTCGTCACTTGACCATGGTTCAAAATTACGAGGTCCGTCACCAAAAGCCTTTGTGTTGCTGAACCGTGCAACATTAATATTCACTCACTCACTCACTCATGCTACACACATATAAAATTTGTTAGTCTGTTGTTTCGTTAAAATCTAATTGTGAATTATTTGGAATGCTGTGTAATTATAGAAGAAAATGTACTGTATTCAATGAAGCAAATTCTTAAATTTAAACAGTTTCAAGAAATTATATTTATATATAATTAAGTGTATTGATTTAAAATTTATGTATCTAACTCTGAAAATTCTAAATATTAGTATAACTTTGTGGCAGATACTATTTTATGTATAAAAAACTAAAAATATTTTGTGATATTTCATCTTAAAATTGTTTTTATAGAATTAAAAAAAAGTCAATAGAATTATGAGTAGTTATATTTTTATATCAATAAATTAAAAATAATTTCACTTAAAAACTCTGAATTATTTTTAAATTTTTTAAAGGAAGTGCCATCAGCACATTGCTAACATTATTATTTCAATGCTTGTTTTTCCATGTTTCACATAAAAACTCAGAAATTCAAGTAATTTTATGTTTAAAAATATAAAATCTTTAAAAAATTTAATGAGTATTTTTAAGTAGTTCCATGTACATCTATCACTATTTGAAAAGTTCATTTTAGTAAGAAGCAATGAAAGTTCAGTATTGATTAATCATGTGTTTGTTTGCATTTAAATTTTTTATTAATTCTATTGTGATATTAATATGTAAGACTATGTTTTATGTATAATTTAACTAAAATACTTTGATTTTTAAATTCTTAATAGGGTTATCATCTTATTAATAATGGTGTTGCACTCTGTCCAAAATGTCAGTTTCCTGGAATGCTATCTGAATTTTCAAGGTAATATATTGTACACTTTAGACTATATTAATATTTAATCATTTGTTCGACTTAATTATGTAGAAATAGTAGTTTTATGAAGCTAAAATTTTGTATGTTTTTTTTTTACTTGAGGCCTGTTGGTTATCTTTAAATATTTTTCAAAAAAGCATTGTGGGAAATTGTAATTGTAATGTTATGTATGTAAAAAAAGATAATGCATGAAGTGAATGTTACAGGTATGTATTGCTTGTATAAGTTATGTTTTGAATGGCTATGTAATATGCTTAGTTTAAAAATGCATAAACATTTTCTTACTAGTTTCAAAAATTTGTTTCAGCACATAAGCAAGTACAATTTCAGATTCTTGTAAATAACTGATTTTCTTTCTATGTGATAATACAATGTTTTCTTAATTGGTTTTGGTTTAGGTCCTTGACAATTGACAAAACATGTCCAATGTGCCTGTCAGAAGTATCCTCTTCAGAGCTAATTGAAGTTGAAAAAGTACATCCAGAAAATTTTGATGAAGACGATACAACCTTATCAACAACAAATAAGAATGATACATAAAAGCACTTGCAAAAAAATTCTTGAGCATTAAATTATCAAACTGCAATTTTGCTAAATGTTTTTTACGAAGTTATCTTTCTGAAGTTAAAATGAATAGATATATAACATGCTGTTTGGAAATTTCTAGTCATACCGTCCACTTAAGATGTGATTATTAGCAAAAATTATAAACATCTATTGCTTTGTGATTCATATTTGAAATATTATTTTATTTATGTAATTTTGTGTTTTGTATGTGATGAAAGAAACTTATTTTTTAATGCTAAAATGATTTAATTATATCTGCATGTTATTTATTCTATGAAGAATTTAGAATAGATAATACTTACTAAAGCCCACGGAGCACACTTGAGATTCACTCTGCTAAATGTGTTTTTCATGGGGAAAAGTTTTCATTACATATGTGCCTTGTTGAAATGGTTTAATACAATAAAACAATACCTTCAATGTTTTAAGAATGACAGGTTAATTATTACAACAGTGATTCTTAGATAAAATGTATATAAATAGGATTTTTTATGTGATATATATGGCTAGGAGAAATATATGAAAATAACTTAAAAAATAAATTTTCTGTTACCTTTTCTATGTTTGCTGACACCATAGATTTGCCTATTTTAAATGAAATGAAAACTGATAAAAATGCATATTTTTTATTTGAAGCTTTTTATTTCACTTAAATACTTTTTATGTTTGATAATATTTTGTAATTTCTTAAAATATTCACATGTATATATATTGACATTAATATTAATATATTAATATCATAATTTAGTTTTGTGTACCATTTTTAAACTCATGCATTTTAATTTGTATTGAGTGTTGCATGTGTAGAAATATTATTCTGGGCATTTGTAAATTTTTAGTTTGTGTTTTGTTTTAATCTATTTCAGGTTCAAACTTTTTAATTACTTAAATTTTCCAAATCAATATTTGATGGTTAATAAGCACATTTTAGAATCTGTTGTTATTTAAGTGGTTAAGAAATGTTTATAAATTACTGTGCTAAATAAAAATTTTAAGTATATTTATGTCTATATATGCATAATCAAAATGTGAATTATGATAAATATTTAAGCTTTTAAACTTGCTTCATCATTATATCTTCTATTAAATTCAGATAGAGAACTGCAGAATGTCTCAGATTTTTTTTTGCTTTGATTTCATTAATAATTTTAATATTAGTTTGGTAATAAAAAACTTTTATGCAATTTAAGCTTAAAATTTAAGTAAACTTTTTTAGACTTCTTATAAAACTGTGCCATATTTTTTTTGTATATGTTTTTATTTCTAAGTCATTTTTTAGGTGCAGATGAAACAGTCATTTCTCTAGTCATCTATTTAATGTTATAATGTATAGTGCACTGATATGGTGAAAAGCTGAGATAGTTAACATACTTTTTAAAGCATATTTTGTGTACTAATGTGGTCTATAACTTAATAAATGTTAAGTTGACATATTAGGTTTTAAAGTTATTTTTAGGAATCGGGAAAACCCTCCATTCAAAATTTAAATGTTTTTTTTTTGATTTATTGCTAAAAATCTCCCATGTATTGTTATTTCTTTAAAAAAAATTTAATCAAATTGAGAGAAATATTTGCATTTAATGTCTTATTTGAGTTATAAAAAGTTTTGGGCATATAAAAATTATAATAATTTTAAAAGCGAAATCCAATAATAGAAATATTGAAAAAGTTTGCAAAACTATTTAAAGTTTATATATGTAATTAGTGTAATGCTGAGGTGACACTGCTTTAACAAAAACAAAATTGTGGCTGTAATAAAGTTTCAAATAAATCCAAAATATTTATGGGATTTATGAAAATTAATTTTTAAAATCAAGTTTTGTTTTATTTTGTAACAGTGTGGTTAAATTTTAGTGGAAATTTAATTTTACAACAATTAAAATCATTGTATTTTTAACTGCTAATTTTATTGATGAAATATATCATGATCATAATTGTTATTCGTTTCTTAATGCATTTACTCTATGGTATTCTGTATGTTTTTATTTGAAATTAGTCATGTTATTTATATAAGAAACTGAGAATTTTTTTAAAATCAATGATTAAAAGCAACTGTTGATAGTAATTAGTGTACTGCAGTTGAGAAAGAATTTTTCCTTCTTGTTGTTTTGAATATACTATTTATTTTTAAACTGCCTTAACAAACTTAATATATGCCATCCAGTATTTTATCCATTTTCAAGATTTCTCATCTCTGAATATGGTGCCTTTTTATAATGCACTATTCTTTAGACACGATTTTTTATATTCTTATTGTAACAGAAGTGCCTTTGAGGTTCATGTTTTTTTTGTTGCATTTTTTCAATTGTTCAAATCAAGATTTTCATCTATCTAAGTTTTTTCTTCAGTGTTTTTGTAATATTATGTTTTCAATATTTTTTGTTTGAAATAAAATTATGTTTATTTTGTTCTGTTTCAATAATTTCAATAATGTACTTAGAAAATATATTAAATATTGAACAATGATTTCTGTTTTTATGTTTTTTAAATTTTTGTATTAACTTTTACAAATAGAATGAAATAGGTGTGAATTTTTTCCATCAAAACTGTGAATATACTGTGATAGTATGAAAGTGTGTGAAAATTGATAACATTTAATGTCTCAGATTTTATTTGATTGAAATTATTGACTTGCAAAAATGTTATTTACTTCTTAATGTATTTTAGAAGTAATTCTATTTACTTCTGAATAAATGAAAGTTTTCGAGGAATTGAGAATTAAACAAGAGTAGCAATGATTCTATTTTTTTCCTATTACACATTAAAAAAATAATTTTATTTACAACAATGTTTATTTATATATACAATGCATTGAATTTGTATCTGAAAATTGAATATATATACTTGTATATATATATTATATACAAATGATATAACAAATGCTCCTTGGTTTGGTTCAATGTGGAGTCATAAAGATTTAAAAACAGAATCTGCAATTCAGTGTGTATTAAATCCATCTTCTTTTAAAACCTCTTAAATCCCTCAGATTCTGAATGATGTATTTGAAAATTTATCGAATTCCAGAAAGTGATCAACTAGTGTTATTAAAAGACAGATTAAATTAATTATTAAAAGAATATAAATAATTACTGTCTCAGAACGGTTTTATGAAATGAAAAGTCATAGAATTGATAATATTTTTTGACTATCATTATAGTTCTATTATATATTATGTTTTTAATAATTCTCATTTTTCATGATATTTCTAGAAAAAATGCTGTTGTGAATAAATATAATTCTTGTACTTTTTAAATTTCCCTTTAAATTTGATTTTTTCTCTTATTTATTGAATTCAGATTTATGAGGTGACCATTGAATAAACACTATATTACCTACACATGACTATTTCTTACATCTGTTTCGTAAAACTTGAGGAGAAAAACTGTAGAAATGACTTATAAGAAGTTACTAAAGGATTCGAGTTAGTTTTAAATATTTTTAGTTTAATTTGGGAAATCTAAAGAGAAAAACAAATGAAACAAGAGCAGGTTAGGTAAAGAGCTGAAAAATAAATTGGCAAAATTCATTTAAATGAGAGGAAATACACCAATCATAATTTATATAACTAATAAATTGTAAAATTAATTATGTAAAATTACTTTTAATAATTTTAATCTAAATTAAATATTTGTAAGTATGATGTGAAATTCAAATTTCAACTACCCCTTTCTTTCTCTATGTAAAAATTTTCTTTTCGTGATACTGTAATAAATGTGTTTATTTATCTCAAACACGAGGACAATAATAAAGAGGCAGCAAGTCCTGTTCAATATTATGGTTACGAATTATGAAGTTCTGTCAAGTTGCAGATGCAAAAACAAAATAAAAATTCAGTGCAACTTAGAGCTAAAGATGGTTACGAACATTTTTTTTTGTAGACGCGCTAAATTATTGAAGTACAAATTAAAATGCAGAGATGAAAACTTGAAATTTATTTTTTTCCTGCTTACGAATTACGATTTCCTGTTTGTGAAAGAATTAAAAAATATTAATATATTGAAAATATGAAGGTGGCACTGCTCAGCGACCCCTGTGGACGAACTTTAGAAATGAAATGAATGTTCAATATAAACACTTGCTGTTAAAAATTATCTTGCGATTAAAAATATAAAAATAAATAAAACTTTGAAAAGGATCTGGAATGTAATGATCAAAAATACGAACTATAATATCGACTATATTTATAAAAATTTGGATAACATCTATACAAATTAGTGTTTTTTTTTAAAACCATACTTATAAGGGGAATAATATTGTTATAAATGTGAAATATTTGAAATCTATTAAGAGAGAGAAATACCATTTCCACTATTTTTTACCGAAGATGGAGAGAAAACGAGATCATTATGATTTGACGGATTCTCACCTGGTTTCAATTTGAATTTAATTTTAGTATTCTTAAGATGTTATAAAAATAAGATTTAATGTAAAAATTTAAAATTTTAATTATCTGTGAATGCTTAGAATAGACGAGCTTTTAAATAAAGTAATCGAGGAGGTCAAGGTCTGGTGTTTTGTCACCTTTTATGCCTTTAAGAACAATACCCATTTCCTCAGAACTATGATTGTCACGGGTATTGGAAGTAATGAAAGTGGAACTAACAAGATTTGAAGTCGAAAGAAAAGACGTTGCAAATGATGTACGAATTTTCTGATTGGCAGCATTCGGTACGCCCAAAAGAGAGAATTAAAAGAATTAATATGTTTATCAAGGATATTTTGAAATTTTACCCAAATTTATCATTATTACATTTGAATAATTTTCCCAAGCATTTTATTTAGTTAGTGTAATTTGATTTTTATAATGAGCTTTATGTTTTTCATAATTAAATTTGATTATGTCCACTTTGTCGACAAGAAAATTATTTTTCTTTTAGTAATTTCTTTTCTTTTCCATTTACGATTCCGTTTACGAAAATTTTAAATGCCAAAGATCTTAATCATTGAATTTGTAAATAAATAAATTCCTCTAGCTGATACTTTTTGAATATGAGAAGTTTATTTCTTAAGTCGGTCATAAAACCATTGAAATTTCTTAGAAATATTTTGAAACAATATTTGGTTTTAAAAATGAATTCCTTACTGAATAAATCGTTCTGTAGTTTTGCATACACAAAGCGATGGTCACTCAGAGACAGAAGATCCAAAACTTCAGATATGTCTATTAAATAATTGATTGGATTAAAAATTAAGACGTTTTCCAGATTATCCTTACCGGAGTGGGCCTCATTAGTTGGGCCCAACTCTGGAATTTTACAAATTTTGAAGTTTTTGTTCAAATCAAAATCAGTTCGAGATTCCTCTCTGATGTCAGCAAAATCATACCCCCAGATTGAAGATCTCGCATTGAAGTCCTCCGTCAAGAGGTAGTTATTGTTGTGCTTATAGGAGTTAAATTCATCAACTGCGTCATCAGAACTGTCATTGATGAAAAAATAAATGTTAAATAAAATTACGATTGGAGATTCTCAACGATTGTGGGGTTTGTTTTAATATTTTTTTTATTTAAGCAAATCGTAACGCAGTTTGAAGAATTTAGGAAAATATTGTTGTCACTTACATGGAGAGTTAAGTGGAAAATTAAATTTTAAGGATTTCTTGGATTACACTGATGTTCAGAATTAAGAGAAAATTTGCATATTTTGTCCAATTTCATGACAAGAATGGAATGAAATGTAAAAATACAACTTTGAAACAAAGATGCAAATCTTGTACGTTGAATACGTATTTGTGAATGGAGCTGGTAAAGGAACAGGATTTATAAGCAAGCGTGCCAAAATCTGCATTTCGATCGCTTGAACACTCGTCTAATTTCTTGATATTATTACAGCAAATTAAAATTCAGGCTGTAAAAATGAGTAACCACCAATGTTTAGAGGATGGATTGAGGTGGTGAATTGTGGGTTGACTAGAAGCAGGCCAGTCTAAAATCCACATTTGTAGAGAATTCAGTTTAACGTTAACCGTCGTGTTCAACTTAGGCAAGCAGTTTTAGAAAAGTGGATCGTCGAGAAAAAGCCTGGTAAAGGTTATCCAAGAGCCACGATGGCCAGAAAAAGGTCCCCATTTGTTCATTATAGTGAGGAGTAATTGTGACGCTACAGTTTCTCGGCTCTATTGTGTGTTGTGTACGGCCATTGGAACCCATGTTGTAAAGGTGGCTATATCAAGAAGACTTCATGAGCGAGGCCGTTTTTCAAGACCTGTTGCTTGAGTCCCTCTCCGTTCTGCGGACAGGAGAGTTCATTCAGCGGAGGCTTGTTGGTCTGGGAAGGCATCATGTTGGATGGCCACATACAACTTTATGCATTTGAAAGAGATTAAGTGACTGCTGGGATGCATAGGGATGAGGTCTTGGAGCCCTATGTTCACTTTTTCAGGGGGCAATTGTCCACGATTTCACATCCGATCGACGAATTTCAGGAAAGTGAGGATATTTGTTGGATGGATTGACCATCCAGATTTTTAGACCCGAACCCTAGAGCATGTATGGCACGATCTAAGAAGTGAAATTGAAACTCGCAATTCCACTGTTAATCTAAAAACAGCGTTGCTGAACGAGTGGATGAATCGCCACAGGAATCCATAAACTCCAGTATAAAATCATGGTCCAAGGAATGTATATCTGTAAAAGAGGACCATACCTCCTACCAACCCATTTTTTGTCTTATTTTTCAGCCATTGTTTCATGTCTTCCGACGAGTTTTATGCATGATCATGCGTGTGTGTTATTACTGTTGGCTAATTTTATTGAAGTGAAAACTTCTTTAGCAGCGTTAGGCACTTTTTGGTAGGGGAAAATCTTATGGGTTCGCGTCACCGACATGCTTTGACTGGCGCACGCGCAGTGTGCTGTCCGCCTTAGGTACTTTTTGGATGGGCGAAATCTCGTGCATTCGCGTCACCGACATGCTTTATAGTAGTATATCTGTAGCTATACAGCTGACGTATAGTGCTGTGTATATCTTATAAGAGAAATTGAATGGATTTAGTGAAAAGTTCAATGTGTATATACTGTGCATTGTTGAAATAGTGTTTTTGTTTGATTATTATTTGAATCGTTTAATTGAAGAATCATTGTGCAGTACAATAGTGAGTACTAAATAAATAAACTAATATTTTTAAGATAAAAAAATAAATAACAGAAAATTTTTATAAATACTCGTATTTATTTTGGCGTTTGAAAATTTATATTATTTAAAATTATTTTAAATCTTCGTATTTATTCTGGCGTTTGAAAATTTTTCATTACTTATTTTCTAATATTTAATCTCTGAAATGCATCACGCAATCCAGATTAGTATCTCACAGTGGCTTAGACGTTTTCTTACTACCGTAGTAAAACAGACTTCTAGTTGTTCAATCATATTTTTATCGTGGATTTTGGAATTAAAAATTTTACAAAATTTAATAATAATTAGAGATTAATGTGTTGAAGTTTAAAATAGGGTTATTAATACCAATAAACATCATAAAAGATCAACAAGTCATCGAGAGGATCTAACTTTAGAATTGAAAAGGTTACAAAACATTACACTGCAAACGGTCACCAAAACTTTTCTAGAATTAATCTCCAACAAGAAAGGATTATCGATATTTTCATCCAGTTTTCAAAGTTTGCAGGCGCATGCAGCTGACCTAAAAAATGATGCTTTCGTAAAAAAGTCAAATGTTTTGCTTTTGTCAGGAATTCGTATGAAAAACGAAGAACCACTTGATATTCCAAATTCAACTTTGTTGTAAGTGATAAAAGACCCGAAATTCCAGCAGCAGGCATAGCTATTTATCACAATACTCAAGATACGTCACACTTCATTATTTCACATATGGACGTACATACTAAATTCACTAGAAGCATTGGTGTTAATGCTTCTGATATTGGCGAAAATGTGCCGCTCCTTGCCATTACGAGAATGGGCAAAACATATTAATGGTTGCCGTTTATATTTTGCCTAGAAAATCTATCAGACAGATGCATCAATTTTTATTCGAAAATTTGATGATTTATACAAAAGAAGGTTCTGAAATACTCGAAAAAAGATTTGGCGAAAAATATGATAATGTACCGATGATTTTGAGTGGAGACTTCAATATTAACTTTGCAGATAAAAATCTACCACTAATTGAATTTCTGAATGAAACACTTAATTTAAATATGTCCAATGATCGGGAACTCAGTAATATAAAATATAAAACGACGATCGATGCGGTTTTAACGTGATACTTAGATAAATTTGAATCAAACATTTTCCTTTCTTACTTTAGTTATCATAAGCCTATTGTATCTTTTTTAGAACAAAATGAAATAATTGAAAATACAAAAAGTCTAAGTATTGTTGAAATTAATGATGACAATCATGCAAACAATTAATAATGTTAAAAATCAAGCACATCGAAATTTAAGTAAATACGAATACTATACATAAATAATATATGATTGTATATTAACTGTTATTTCAATTGAATTGTATTTATATTTTGTAATGTCTTGTACAGCCCGTAATATATTTGAATTATAAAAAACCATACAAACATGCATATAATTGTTGCTTGGAGTGTAAATAGATGTGAAAATCAGATTGATGTTGATAATTTTAATTCGAACATTATGAAATTTCAAATTTTAATACTAAAAGTTCTAAGTTTTCATTTCTATCGGCAGTCTCTATAACTGCAATTTTTTTTTGTATTACATCAACTCTACGTACAAACAAAATTTCATTAAAATCTAACCTAGAGATAATCAACCAAATCTGAAATTTCTCTTAAATTTGAACATCAGTGTAATAGAAAGTCGTATCGGAGTTCGGTAGTGACCACACAATGACCTAAAGGTGAGCGGGAAGAGAACGATTAGTATTTAGTTGTAAGATTTTAATTAAGCCAGCCAGAATGAGAGTTTATTTCAGAGAGTTAAATTGGTCTTCATATGCAATAAAGCACAGGGTGATCATAATTGTAGTACCATTTTCAAAGTGCTATACAAAAAGAACCACTGGTTAGAATGATTCAAATTTATACAGAATATACCTGAAGGAAAAAAAAAATTAAAAATGTATTAAACAACAATATTGCTCAATGTGCATGATTATTTCGGGGTTTTGATGGAAAAATGACTTCAGAGTCATTTTACAGTTGCTGCACTGTTAGTGAATAGCCCATTCATCACGGCTAGGTCATTCCTCATAAGATGGGAAAATCAATTTTACTTGTCTTTGGGCTAAAAACAGCTTAAAAAGCAATGATGAAAACTCTTGTTAAGTATCGCTAGATTTGCGCTAGACAAGATGCTACCCACCATTTTCCGCCACAAGTTAAAGTCGATTAGCAGTAGAGCGAAATGTCTCAGAGGTCCCGTTGTGAATATTTTGCGTGATCCGTGTCTTGAAGACAGCTAAATTTGTAATCGAGTCACTAAACATAAGACATTTTTAAAATAATCCTTAGCCAGAAGTCATAAAGATTGTGGTTCAGGGACCTTGAAGTCCAGGCTGCTATTGGAAAATGATGGTTGATTATTTCATCATTTCCGAAATGTCTCTTGAACAGTTGTATCACTAGCTTTGCAATGTGCAGAGGAGCGCCATCTTGCATCTTACCGCACCATCTGTTGATAAACTTTGGAACTTTTTCTTATGCCATGTCGTTTTCCTCTTCTTCAAGTACACTCATGTCCATAAATTAAGGATAATTCAGAATCACACAGAAATTGAACTCTAAAATAAAAATTTCACCTGTGAAATTATCACACACATCTTGAAGAAGAATATGCAAATTACAGGAAACCACCAGATGGCGCGGATAGTACGTCACAATGACGAGAGTGTAAGAGAGGGGTATATAAGGAATGGTGGCAAAGAAGTAAAATTGTTCACAAGCGCTTTAAAAGCCTTTCAGTGCAATAACCGCATAGTTATGGCACAAATGAAGCATTTGGATGATTTTTTACGTGGTAGAATTATCGGACGACTGGAATGTGAACGTACCCAGCTGGAAGTATCCGAGGAACTTGGAATCGCCCTGAGTGTCATCTCCAGGCTTTGGCAACGATTCCAAGATGATGGTAATGTGAGTAGATGTTACAGCACAGGTCAACTCCGAGTTACAACGCCGAATGAGGACCGGTATTTGGCAGTTACTGCCAAAATAAACAGACGGAGCACAGCATCAGACCTATCTCGTCAGCTCTCTTCAGCTACCGGTACGACAGTTTCAAGGCAGACCGTGTACAGACGCTTAGGGCACATTGGTCTATACGCTCGTAGGCCTGTCAGATGTGTGCCTCTTACCGCAACTCACTGCCGCCTGTGATTAACCTGGAGTAGAGAGCATGCATTGTGAACACCGCCACAGTGGTCTTGTGTGATGTTTTCCGACGAATCCAGGTTTAGTTTGCAGTCTGATTCTCGCCGGACTTTCATATGGAGAGCGCCAGGCACCCGTTACCACTAAGAGAACACCATTAAACGACACCGTTAAGGTGGTGCAGGATGGCTCGTTTGGGAAGCAATTATTTTTGGTTCCAGAACTGACCTACATGTTCAGAGTGTAACGATGACAGGGCACATCTATCGGGTTGTTATTCTGGAACAACACGTACGTTTGTTTCGGGGCGCCATGGGTGCTGAATTTCTGTTTATGGATGACAACGCCCGTCCTCACCGTGCAAACATTGTAGACGATTGCCTTCAATCGGAGGATATCACCCGTATGGATTGGCCAGCATACTCACCGGACTTGAATCCAATAGAGCATGTGTGGTATATTCTTGGCCGACGAATTGCAGCCCGTCAACCCCCTCCCACCTGTCTACCGGAACTTCGGAGAGCATTGCTTGATGAGTGATGTAATATTCCCCAAGATCAAATTGATTATATGATACTCAGCATGCGTAGGCGTTTTAAAGCCTGTATTGCATCGTCCGGGAGACATACTCGTATTAACCATCATATTAACCATGATATAATGTTTTTTGTAAAGGAGTTCTCTTTTAAAATTTGGTCCAGGGAGTAAAAATCGCAATTTTTATTAATTATGTCAAACATATAGCATCTTTTTTGCTCTTTACTATTTGTTTAATAAATAGACTTTACAAATAAGTCAAATTTGTTTTGCTTCTGTCTCTTTCTTTGCCTGAACTTCATTATCCTTAATTTATGGGCATGAGTGTATATTAAGTTCAAATTTGAGGTCTTTCTGACAAGTGATTCTTTTTTCTACATTTTGAAAGTGGATTTTTAATTATAATCACCGCGCGAATAAGCATAATATGCAATTAAATAACTCAATACGCAACTCAATAAATAAGAATAATAGGAAGCTAAGTAAATAAAATACTTGTTCATAAGAAAAAGATAAAAACGTGTTTAAAAACGGAGAACGAAAAGTTGATTAAAAAAGGATTCATGGTGTAATCGGCGAGATCTTTTGTACGTTTCTTAAATTGGAGAAATACAAGACAGTTTTTGTTACGGCACCTGTGTCTCTCTGAGCATCATCTAAATTATGCGTTCTAAGTTGTGCAATTTATACAACGAATATCACAGATCAATCTAAATGTTCCGGGGAGCCGTATCTGAAGCAAGATTTATTATAGAAGCAATGGCTATTGGCGTGACCCAAGGTTCAGCAAATTCAACATTACATGACAGAAGTAAATGCGTCAATTCGAACTCTTTCAATATTTAGATAAAGATAACCATAATCTCTTAAAGTGATGTAGAAGTCAGGAATTATGGATTTAACACCCAGTTATTTAAAGATTTAGATTTCATTGAGAAGTTAACCTCACGGTCGCTATCCTTGAAAGCATTTTTCAATAATAAAGCTTTGATATTATATTCTTTTTCGTAAGATGAGTTCACACCAAGTAAAATAAACAGTGGTTTACAGGTTAAATTTGGTTATAATAAAGTTTGTGAAACACTATTGATGAGTTCGTGGGTCACATCTTCGTTGGTAGTCACTCATATTGCAGTGTTATCATTATTAGTACTTGTATTTTTAACACGCAATAGAGATTACGTAATTTTGAAACCTGGTCCAGTGATGAGGAGGGCACCTTAGCTGGCATATCAGTCTTTAAATTTCCTCACCTCGCTAAAGGGAGGTATTTAGGCCTCGACGGATTTAATATCAATCAAGTCCTCGACGTGGAGGTTCTTCGGTGACATCAGGACTCGAAGCTGCGGTTCGACAACGACATAATATGTAACTAAGAAAAATAAACATACCATGCAGCTAAACAAATAGGATACTTGTTCATAAAAAAGATGATAACGTGTGAGAAAATGTCCCTACCATGACCACCCGGTTACCTCAACCACTCTATTTAGCAATACTAAAGTCATTAAGCAAATGCATTTCTTCAATAGGCTTCAAACTTTGTCATCTTATGGAATCTAGAAAAGTATAAAGTGTTTTCGGGTAAGGCAATCTTTTTTTTTTGTTGCGAAAGTTGTTTATTTAAGCCTTCGTGGAAGAAATTAAGTGTCTTTTTACTAAGTTTCTGAATTCTATCGAGGATGAATAGTAGCCTATATAGAGATTGAGGATTATCCTTCAGAGAAATCGTTCAAGGTCTTGGACGAAACCAAGCAGTAGTGAAGCGAATCTGTTATCGCTGGATACAGGATGAAACGACGGACCGACGGAGCTGATTGAACCCACCTCGTTGCACCACTGCCCATGATAAGAGGCGGATTGGGCGTATGTCAGTGAGGGATCGCGCAGTTACATCCCCAAACATAGCACAACAGATTCAGTCTGTTACGCATCATTCAGTGTCCGCTCGTACCATTCGACACCGTTTGAGCGCAGAGTGGACTGCCCGCAAAACGTCAATTGCTTCGTTTACCCTTGACTGTACACCACAGGCGTTTGCGCTTCCAATGGTACGATGAACGGAACGGAACAACGGAATGGAACAACATCTGCTTACCGATGAATCCCGCTTCTGCCTGCAACATTACGATGGTCGTATTTGAGTTTGGAGGCACCGTGGGGAGAGGCTTCTGAACTGTAGCATTATGCATCGCCACCCTGGTCCTACACCTGGTATCATGGTATGGTAGGAAATTGGATTTCACTGCCGCACCGCTCTAGTACGCTTTGATGGTACACTGAACAACCGGCTCCACATCTCTGAGGTGTAGGAGCCCGTGGTCCTCCCACACATTCAGCATTTGCCATCACCCATATTCCCACAGGATAATGCTCGACCAAAAGTGGCACGCAATGTTCAAGAGTTCCTTACCCATCAGATTGAACTGCTTCCTTGGCCTGCTTGTTCTGCCGATATATCGCCAATCGAAAACGTGTGGTCCCTGCTTGCACAACGATTGACCCGGGATACACTACACGCTACTGCACCAGATTAACTTTGGCAATATGTGGAAGCCGCGTAGATTGCTGTACCCCAAGGATACATCCAAAGCCTCTTTGCCGAGGCGTGTGGCTGTGGTTATTGGCAACAATGGCTGCTACACTAACTACTGATTTTGTCATCATCCACACGTCGTAAGAGGCTGTAGTTTTACTTGTTTGATCTTTGTACAACATGTTATCTGCCAAATAAATTTCACTGTTATATATCTCTGGTCCTTCTTGGTGTTGCTTTTTGTGTGGCCAGTAGTGTATAAAAATATAAATATAATATATATATGTATATATATACATCTGTTTTTTTCTTTATTACTTCTTAGTTTAGTTAATTATTTTTCAAACTTCTGTACTTTCTGTATTTTTTCCAAAGCATCTTTTTGAAGAGGTTGCAATCATCTGAAATCATACATTTTCATTTAATTCGCATCGTACAGTTATTTTGTCGTATTTGTAAAGATTGAAACTATTTTGATATCACTGTCATAATTTTCTTTATCTACGCTTTTTAAGGCTGTCTTCGGCTAATGTTAAATAATAAGATCCTAATTTGGAATATTTTTCAGATATAAAAGTATTCAAACATTAATTTTATACCCTGGCTTCACTATCCTGTAGAGAATCATTTATAATTTCATACTACTCATATTTATCCGAGTTGACACATTTTTTCTTTTATAAAATGTGTTTTTTCTTTTTTAAAATGTGTTTTTCTGTTTCTTTCTATATCGTAATGCTAAATGAGCCATCGCTTTACATGTTAAAAGGAAAAACTGATTATTTATGGAATATTTTGAAATTTTTACAACAAATGGAGTTATAATGTCACAAATTTTTATAATAATTTTTTCTGTCTGAAAATGTGCTCCGCGTTAAATTCACACTGTCGTACATATGGCGAAAACAGCCTTAAACAATATATCTCGCAGAACAACTTTTATTCTTTGCATTAAGCGATTTAAAGAAAGTTTAAGTTGGTCATGAGCGTGTTTCAAATTTATTCCAAGATTTACATAAATCTAGTTTGGCATAGAAAGAAAAAGTAAGTGAAAGATTCCGAAGAAATCCTTCTTCATCACTCACATTAAATCTACCTGAATAAAAGAAAATGAAAGTCGAAATACAAACAGGAAACAAAATCAAGTAAAAGGACAGATTTACAAAGATAATATCTTCTCTTTTTGCCCTGGAGTCATGCAAAATGAGAAATAACTCCCCTCTTCCCTTCACTTCGACATTTGTGCCCCTGAAATTTTAATATTTCCATTTTGTTTCGTGATTGCATCACCGGACGAAACAAGCGATTCGTGCGAAAAACATCTGCCGTTGCCAGCCCCTCGCCATAAATATTTAAGCGTTCATTAGCGGCTCGCCGGGTGGAGGCTGCGACCGGAAACTCGGAACTTTATTAATGATGAATTCACAGTAGAAGGCATTTGATGTTTAAGATATTTGCATCGCGATTCGCAATGCTTTATGAAAGCACACTTCGCCCACAGCGAGTTCTTGGCTGCTTAAGCGGCAATAATGCGGTGTTCATTAGGCGCACAGGAGAATAAAACGAAGTGAGGAAAAATCTGTGGTGGGAGGGGAACGGAATTTGTTTTCAACGATCATAATGCAAAATAAAGTCGTTCGCTTACTTATCCGACTGCACACAATGAAATTGCTCTTTCGCTCTCGATTTTGGAGAACGGAGAGCACTTCAATAGAAAAATTTTGGGAATTTATTTCCTGCCACGTAGTTATATATATAGAAACATATATATTATATTCACAAAAAATAATGCGTGTCTACATAATTATTATTGTTTATCCAATGAACTTTGAATTAGGAGCTATGTTAAGGACTATACCAAAGAATATGGGTTAAAGATAAAAAATTTTCCCAATTGTTAATTTTTTATATTATTATTTATATGGATTTTTAATATAATTTTAGCATTTCATTTGCTGGCTTAATTTTTCACATTTTTTTTTTTACATTTTTGAATAATATTTTACTTTAAAAATTGAGATATTTTCAAACAAATAATGTATGAAAAATAGCTTTTACATAATTTTTTTATTATTTAATGTTGCATAATAGCATAAATAAATAAGCCTTTTTTCAAATTAAAAATTGTCCTGGTTAATTTTGCTTAAGAAATGTTATAATGATTCCCTGAAAGCAATTCATTTTGAAAAGCAATGGAGACCATTTTTTAAACTTATCAACAGCAAAAAAAAAAAAAAAAAAAAAAAAAAAAAAAAAAAAAACCAAACAAACTATAATTGATTTTATTAACGCTATTCTAGAGTAATGGTCTTCAAACTGTGTTCTACTTAGCCCTGGGTATCGAGAAATGTTAGTATAGAAAATTTTTATTTTCTCAGATACGCACAAGTTAAGCGTTACAAGTCAAAAGTAATAGAATACAACAAATCCACTAAACTACAAGTTATTATGTTTATTAGGCTAAAATGTGCCACCTATCCAGTATAGTGGTTAGTGATGCTGACTGCGGTGCCGTAGAACCTGGGTTCGAATCGTGTAGAAGTCATGGATGTTTATAAATGTATAATGCCTTCGCGGCATGGGGGTATTCTAAATAGGTTGGTGGAAGGGGAAGAGAGGTGGGAGGCCTCTGACCACCCCAGGGTGATCTCCCTAAAAATCGAGGTGGTACCGAACAAAATCGTACTGTCACCTGCATGATGCTCAAAACTAAGGTTAACAGCAGGCGTAAAAATCTAGCCTTTAGCCGCGATGAATTTTGTGGATCTTGATTTGATGTTACTGTCGATCAGGAGGCATAAACAACAACAAGCTGAAATGTTTGCCTGCTTGAAACACTGGGCTCCACAAGGTATAATACCCAATCGTTCCACGAGTTCTTGTAAAAAAAAAAAAAAAAAAGAAGAGAAAATTATAAAAATGTATGCACAAAATAAATTCTCTTTCTCTATGAAGCTTGCATAACCGAAAGTATCTAATACTCATCCCAATCATAAAAACTGAAAATTTTATTTTTATGCATAACTTTATTTTATAATGCTTTTTAAACTTTTGTTATAACATTTATTATAAAAGAAAATTAAATATTTTTTTCTTTGAATATGTTCTATCTCGGGTTCCATGACATAATTTTATACACGTCAGTACAATGTTTTGCAAAACTAAATAGTTTACAAATGGGAAACGTACTTTTTTTCATTCGCGGGAAAATAATGCCTAGAATGGAGATGAAACAACTTATCTATATATATAAAGGAGAAAAGCGACTCACTCACTGACTGACTGACTGATTGACTGACTGACTGACTGACTAATCACGATATCTCTGGAACTATTCAACCTACATACTTGAAATTTGGTAGACATGTTCCTTTCATAGAGTAGACATCAGCTAAGAACGGATTTTCCGAAATACGAAACACAAGGGGCGTTACGGGGGTTAAGGGGCGTTATAAATAATTGTTTCCATGTTTAAACTACTCAATGTACAGTTTTGAAATTGGGTTAGAAGATTCCTTTCATACAGTAGAGATCCGCTACAAAATGAGTTTGGTGAAAATCGTCCCCCAAGTGGCGTTGCAGGGGCTTAGGGGGCGTTATAGATAATTATTTTCATTTTAAAACTATTTGACGCACTGTCTTTAAATTTGATAAATAGATTCCTTTCGTAGAATAATGATCAGTTACAAAACGGGTTTTGTGAAAACAGACTTCTAAGTGGCGTTGCGGGGGATTAAGAGGCGTAATAGTTAAATATATCCGTTTTTAAACTACTTCACCTACCTGCTTGAAAATTGGTAGGTAAGTTTCTTTCATGGAGTAAATATCCGCTACAAAATGGGTTTTTAAGAAATTGACCCCAAGGGGTGTTGCGGGGTTGGGGGTTTAAGGGGCGTTATAAATTCCGATTTTTTAACTATTAGACGTACAGTCTTGAAACTTAGTAAGCAGATTCCTATCATAGGGTAGAGATACGCTACAAGATGGGTTTCGTGAAAATTGCCCCCAAGTGGCGTTCCGAGACTTAAGGGGCGTTATAGATAATTATTTCCATTTTTAAACTATTAGACGCACAGTCTTTATATTTGAAAAAAGATTTCTTTCATAGAGTAGAGATCAGCTATAAGAAGGTTTTGGGAAAACAGACCTCTAAGTGGCGTTGCGGGGGATTAAGTGGCGTAATAGATAATTTTTTTCGTTCTTAAACTAATTGACCTACCTGTTTGAAAATTGGTAGGAATGTTTCTTTCATGGAGTACATATCCGTTACAAAACGGGTTTGGGGAAAATTGACCCCAAGGGGTGTTGCGGAGGGTTAAGGGCAGATATAAGTAATTATTTCTATTTTTAAACTATTAGACGCTCAGTCTTGAAATTTGGTGAGCAGATTCCTCTCATAGGATAGAGATACACTAGAAAATGTGTTTTGTGAAAATAGACCCCTAGGTGGCGTTGCGGGGGTTCAAGGGGCGTTATTGCTAATTTTTTTTGCATTTTTAATTTATTGGACGCACAAATTTTGCTAAGCAGATTCCTTTCATAGAGTGCAATTCCCCTACAAAATGGGTTTTGTGAAAACAGACACCGAAGTGGCGTTGCGGGGCTCAAGTGGCGTTATAGATAATTATCCCCATTTTTAAAACTATTAGACGTACAGTCTTGAAATTTGATAAGCAGATTCCTTTCGTAGAGAACCGCTACAAAAATGGGTTTTGCGAATATCAACTACCAAGTTTAATTTTGGGAGATTAAGAAGCGTAATCGATAAATATTTCCATTTTTAAACTATTTGATCATC
>BMAO01019482.1:0-12894 GCA_019973975.1 Trichonephila clavata
GAACATTGATAAAGAAAAAGTGACATTTTATTAATATGATATGTATGTGTGTTATAAAACCAACTGAAGAATACTCTCATCATATCCAAAATGCTTTCCAATGAACACCAAAAATCTATTTTATGCACCACGTCATCCGTCAACAATACACAGAAACTGTGTTAGATAAAAAAAGCAAAAAAGTAGTACCATCCATCAACAATACACAGAAACTTGGGGTAAAACACACCACAAGGTCCATGAACCATTGTAGATTCGACAACTTAATGCATTTGAGAATCAAGGGCATCTTACACTGTAACGTATCACAAAAGCTTAAAGTAAAACTTCACGAAAAACAACATAATTAAAAGAACATTGATAAAAAAAAGTAATTTTATTAATATGATATGGTATGTGTGTTATAAAACCAACTGAAGAATACTCTCATCATATCCAAAATGCTTTCCAATGACACCAAAAATCTATTTTATGCACCACGTCATCCGTCAACAATACACAGAAACTGTGTTAGATAAAAAAGCAAAAAAGTAAGTACCATCCATCAACAATACACAGATAACTTGGGTAAAACACACCACTACAGGTCCATGAACCATTGTAGATTTGAACAACTTAATGCATTTGAGAATCAAGGGCATCTTACACTCTAACGTATACACAAAAGCTTAAAGTAAAACTTCACGGAAAACAACATTTTTTGTAAAAACTCTATTTGAACCATTTAATTTCCCTTGTTTCTTCGTGTCGTTTACCAAAACGCGAACGTAATGCATGGATGTAGCTCTTGAGAAGGCAACATACAACATCCCATGAGAAAATACTGGCTGGGGCAAATATATTCCTACTTTTTGAAGAGTCTGTCCCTGAGATTTATTAATGGTCATAGCAAAACCAAGCCGAACTGGAAACTGTCGCCTTTGAAGTTGGAAAGGTAGATTGCTGTCAGAAGGATGAAGCGTAATTCTCGGAATAAAGGCACGTGAGCCTTTTGTATGCCCAGTCAAAATTTCAGCATCTATTACATTGGGCATCAGTTTCCGAATAATCAAACGCGTTCCATTACACAGTCCTGCAGATGGATTTAAGTTCCTGAGCAACATAATCACGGCTCCTACTTTCAAATTAAGTATGTGTGGTGGCATTCCAGAAGGAGTTATTCCGTTGATGAAATCCAGTTGAAAATTGTTCTGTTCTTCTTGATCTTCAGAAATAATGCTGTCTGCGCTGAAATATGTAACATTCTGGCCTGGAAATCTTGCTAAAACTTGTTTCGTTGATTTTCAGAGAATCCTCATTCTTGGGGCATAAAATAGCCTTTCCCGACAGATTTTCCATATCAAAAACAGATGATCCAAAAATTTCATCAACAATGGACTCCTTCACGACACATTCTTCGGGAATTTCCACAATATCTTCTCCTAATTGGCAGTCATTCTTCAAAGTTCCATTGCCGAGATGCAGAAGCCAACTTGCAAAATCCTGTTCATGGGGTTCAGTTCTCATATTCCTAAAGAGTGAAAATTGCTTGAATGAGCTCCAAAGAGGTGAATTCTTCAAGCAAGTCTCAACAATTGCTGTTCTATTAGCATGTACTGCAACAGGTAAAATCTGTCGCCAGTCACCACCAAGAACAAAAACCTTGCCTCCAAACGGTACGTCTAAGTCCATCAGATCTCTGAAAAGCCTGTCAACTGCACTCAAAGCATGATGAGGAGTCATAGTGCACTCATCCCAGATAATAATCTTCGCCGCCTTAAGAAATTTCCCCTCTTCAGTGTTATGACGAACACCACATGATGAATTATCCAGAATGGGGACCGGTAACTTGAATCTTGAATGCGCTGTTCTGCCGCCTTCCAAAATTATAGCTGAAATTCCAGTCCATGCAACAGGAACAACAATTTCCCCAATCCTCTTACTGAATGAATTATGGCATTGAATAAAAAACTTTTGCCGGACCCAGCAAAAGCATTCACACAAAATGCCTTAGATGAAGCCTCGTCAACATCTTGGATTGCAAGAATAACTGCATCGAAAATTGTACGCTGCTCCGGATTCAACATTGACATTAGTCTCTCACCTTCTTGCCTTTCTTCTTCTAAGTTGTAAAAATCTGTATTGACATATGCGTGAGAAATGGCAGGTTCTGGCAATCCAATGCTCATGAGGGTCATGTTGTGAGCATGAAGTTGATCGGCTATGTTGTGCAATGCAAGATCTACACTTTGCTGCACTGAGGTGTGGAACTCAAAATCTTCAGACAAATAAGATTTGAATTCTTCCCAAAGTGCCAGAGGTGATGTTGGATTACAAAAAACGCAAATAAAAGTAAACAACTGCCTTAACTTTGATGGCATTTGAAAGCTACATGCCTCCCTCAAGCAGTTTCTCCACTCACCATCATCTTCCAACAAATTCCTAACACGACACGCCTCTTTGAAAGAAATCATTTCAACACCCTCAAAGGTTCGTAACTCTTCAAAAGACTTAGCTCCCGGAACATGAAACAGAAGCATCCGTAGATGAAATCGTTCAATGTCTTTCGGACTAACAGAATATAACCTTGACACAATTCGGTCTCCCAATCGTACACGTCTCTCCCATTTATTGTTCTTCCAAACAAAATGCTTCGGAATGTCAGCATATATGTATCTGTTGGCATCAGGATCCGTTCTGTTCAATTCAAACCAAGCTGTCAGCATGGTATTCCTTTGAGCAGCTCTTTCCAGTGCTTGACGCTCTTCATCATCCAAGAAGTACACCGGCTGCATGTTTGGCAAATGCACTGGCAAACGAATGATTGCATGGGATTTCTCGTGCATTTTCTTTTCTAGAAGTCGCCACATTGCTTCAGGCGCAGATACATATCTTGCATTCAAAAAGGTCTGTATCTCATCCCATGTAATTAGCCCCTGGCCATTGTCCTCGAAGACAACCTTTGCACAGTCATGACCCTTGTAAACGTACTTGAAGATATATTTGACGGACTTCAGCGAACTGCAGATTTCCACATTAATATGGGCATTGTATTTTTTGGTGAGGTATGGGTTATACGGCACAATCCACCTATTATCAACAACATTGCCATTTATCACAATATGATTTGCGTTGTCACGACGCCTATACATTGGATAACCATTGATGTTCTCAGCAGTTGTTTCTCTAAATTGCTTGGGGTATCCCTTTGTGCAAACACCATCAACGATACATGGAGCATTGGGGTTCAACACACCACAAGGTCCATGAATCATTGTAGATTTGACAATTTCATGCAATCTAGGATCCACTGTCTTGTCTGGCAGTTCTGCTGAGACTAACCGATCGATGCTCTCCGGGTCCCTTATTTTATCCTCTTCTGCTAATATGAGCAATAGATGCATGTGCGGTAGTCCTCTCTTCTGAAACTCTATGACATGAATGTCTGCAACTATGCGACCAAAAATACCGTTTTTTTTTCAAATCTTGCAAAAGTGCTTTCTTCTTGATGTCGAAAATTCTGGCAACTAAGTCGGGACGATCATGAGGCTTTTGTCCAGGAAAAGGTTGTCTTTGATCTCTTTCCACTTTGGGTTGCAAGTGAAAGTCAAAAACAAGTCGGGCTTACCAAAATCTCTAACAACCGACATGGCATCCTGAAAGTTCTGTTGCATTGCTCTAGGACTTCCAATGAAACTTGATGGCAGAATGAGGGTAACACCTGCCTTCATGCCAGCTTCGGTAGCCAGAGCATTCACGTGGTCAGCAAGACCCAAATACGATTCAACTCGCAGTGTTCTCTGATTGTGACGAATGAAATTCAAACGGTTACCCTCAACCTTAACATAAGAATCCACAACATACTGCTGCATAAGCTTACCTCCATACAAAATAGGATTGAAAATATCTTTCCTAACTGATAAGCGGTGCACATAAAACTGTAACTCGGTAAAACTTTGATGAACGCGAAAACCTTTCTCACCACATGGAAAAAATAAAACGTAAGTCATTGGATCGCAGTTAGGATTGAGAGTATTAATCCTGAACAGTTGGCGTTGTTTGGGATAAATGCAGATATCCCGGTTATTTGGTGGAATGCCATCAGAGCTTTTAAACACCATTGCAACCTCATTTGTTTTGGGAGCATTATATCTTCCTCTGTGCTGGTCAGAATCAAGTCTCTTATCACTGATGTACATGGTAACGTTTTCCGACGCCTCATGTCCTTCTTCACGAATCACCTGCTGCTCCAGTTCCCACATCATTTTGTACGCAGCAGCAAAAGGGTTGACTCTTCTAATTATCTCATCAAATCTTCTCATAAGTTCCAGATTGCATTCAGAATTTTGACAACGCTCCATTCGTCGACAAGTAGCAAGTTCAGAATCCAAAACATATAACTGAGCAAATTTTTCTTCTCCTGCTTGAGCTGGATGTAAATGAGAAGTCCTGTGATAAATTTGACCATGAATTCTGAAGCAATATGCTCCTCTACCGGCAGGTGGTACAATCTGTGCGCCCATTGAAGCAAAGGACAGAGCACTGTTGTACGACCTTATGTTTTTCTTGAAATGCTCAGATAAATCATGGCTACCATCCATCAATCCTTTCATTTCTACTGGATATGTTGAAGCTTCTTCAATTATCTTCCCATTATGGCAGCAATGGGTGTAAGCTCCTCTGACATTCTTTTCTGCCCCAAAATACAAACCCCCACATTTCAGACAAACATTGCCCATTTCTCCACAGTTATGCTCTTCAACAACCGGGTAAAGAAAGGTTCTTGCGGCATAAAAAGTTTGTATCTGAAGGAAGTTTTGTTCTTCAGTGACGTTCAGACGGCGTCCTCTTGCATGCTGTGCCATGGTTGACAGTCGGTGACTTCTCTGTTCTTCCGTTTCCTCCGCTCTTCTCTCCTGGTCACGTTGTGCCATGGCTGCCAATCGGTGACTTCTCTGTTCTTCCGTTTCCTCCGCTCTTCTCTCCTGGTCACGTTGTGCCATGGTTGACAGTCGGTGACTTCTCTGTTCTTCCGTTTCCTCCGCTCTTCTCTCCTGGTCACGTTGTGCCATGGCTGCCAATCGGTGACTTCTCTGTTCTTCCGTTTCCTCCGCTCTTCTCTCCTGGTAACGTTGTACCATGGCAGCCAATCGGTGACTTCTCTGTTCCTCCGATTCCTCCGCTCTTCTATCCTGGTCACGTTGTACCATGGCAACCAATCGGTGACTTCTCTGTTCTTCCGATTCCTCCGCTCTTCTATCCTGGTCACGTTGTACCATGGCAGCCAATCGGTGACTTCTCTGTTCTTCCGATTCCTCCGCTCTTCTATCCTGGTCACGTTGTACCATGGCAGCCAATCGGTGACTTCTCTGTTCTTCAGTTTCCTCCGCTCTTCTCTCCTGGTCACGTTGTGCCATGGCTGCCAATCGGTGACTTCTTTCTCCTTCAGTTTCAGTGGCTCTTCTTTTGCCTTCTCTAATTGCCTGCCTTCTACGGGCAGCATCACCTGTAATGCTTCTTTTCCGTTTAGGCATTGCAGATGAAAAACAATCAAAACAAAGCGGGGGGGAAACTATTTAAAACTTTAGAGCTAGACCTGATTTACAAATTGAATTAATACGATGCAATGATTTTCAACATTAAAACATGCTAAATAAATTACTACAAAATAAAGTTTCAAGCACCTATTTTTACTTTTAAGAAAGACATATACAAAAACAATTTAAAGTTTATCACTGATCTAATATTATGCAAATAAATACGTTACGTTTGAAGAATTACTTTGAAAATCTACAACAAAATTAAAATAGAAACAATCAAACAAAGTAAAAATATTAATTAAAACTTAACAGCTTAACTTTTAAAAAAGACACATACAAAATGAATTTAAAGTTTTGCACTATACTCTACAAATAAATACGTTAGGTTTGAGTAATTCCTTTGAAAATCGACAACTAAACTAAAACAGAAACAATCAAACAAAGTAAAAATATTAATTAAAACTTAAAAAGAGAGTACTTATCTTTTTTTCTTTGTCCAAGAAATGCTAAAAAATGTTTTAGCTTTTTTTTCTTTGCCCAGAGAAATTCAAAAATATTTTAGAAATGGCGGTAAGCCAGAGCAGCCAGATTCACGATTGTCACATAACGATATTCACATAACGATTGAAAAATTTCGATTCACGATTACATTTAAATGTATTGTAAAAAATTTATTGATTTTTGATATTTAAAAAAAAAATTAATAATAAAGAATATATAATATGAACATAGGTTTTTTTTGCCTAAGGAATTTATGTCTATTTAACTGACTATTTCCGGGGGAAAAAAATTAAAAATCAGAAAAAAACCTTTTTCAAGGGAAAAAAAAATACGGATATAATTTCGGGTTCATGGGTTTCTGGGAACCCTCAGACCCTTATCTGGCTAGAAAAAGTTCTGTATAGGTCTTGGTTAAGTTGCATTTTCATGCTGGATAGTATGGAGCTTAGCAATTGGATGAGTGGCGATCAGGCCGGTAGGCGGGCTTCGAGGCGATGATCTTTGGCGGCTCGGTTTTGGAATCTGGTGGAAGAGAGAGTGTCTTCCAATTTGGATGTAGTAGTGATGAGGATATTGGCTCAAAAAAGGCTGCCCATGGGGGTCTGAGTGTGTGTAATGATGTGTGGCGACGCAATGTCCAGTAGGAGAAAAAATTTAAGACAAGTATGAAAAAAACGACCGGCGGGTTTCTACGAGGCGGACATCATCCTTCACATTGACCGCGCACGGCAGTGCTGCAGTTATAGTCTTGAGTGTAGCGGGAGCTCTCAGCACTCCGCCACCAGACAGTTAACCAATGTTTGGCTAAATGTAAAATCGCCTATTTTAAATTATTTTAAAAAATCATTACCTTTATTTTAAGGGCGTAATTTTTACGTTAATGCTCTCAAACATCACCAACTATTTGCAAAAATAACGTACTTTGAAATAAAAAATGTACAAATTACTACTTTTTAATTTATTTCTCAGAAAAAAACATAAGTTTACGAAAATCACAAAATGTTTTTTAAAATCCGTAATTTTGAAGCAATTTTTTCAATCTTCGTATATGTTACGGATAATATTACTGTACACACGGAAAAAAGGTTTTGTGAGATTATCTTCATAAATGACGAAGTTATTCAATGTGAAGTAAAAATTAAGACTACTTTTTAAAAATTCTATAAAAAAAAAGTTTTGGGAATTTTATTTTTTAAATGAATGGATCTAAAAGAGAAAGGCTTGAAGTTAATTAGTGTAGAATATCGATTTAATAACACGAAAAGTAATTCATACCCAACGATTTAGAAATAATTTTCATAAAAACGCATCAGTTTTAACACTATTTTAAAAAATTCGAAAAAAATAGAAAATATCGTTATTTTACAAAAAAAATTACACCGTGTTGTGGCGAAATAAATGATCTTTCCGATTCTGTAATTATTTTTTGTCTAATTTCGACACCGAAAATCGGATGACAATTTTAATATGGTGGAAAACGTAAGATTACCGCTCGGCCGAAACGGAAGGGAAGTTCCGCCAAGTAAGCAACCGGCAGGAGTAAAACAATTCGGCGTTTTAAGGTTTTTAATTAATATCTTTTTAACTAATTACAATATCGGAATATAAATAGGCAATACGGCTTCCCCGGAAAATTCCCGATCTTTTGGTACCTTCCGCGACTTTCTGCGTGGTGCTGTTCGTGAGAAGATAGACGCACATAGATAGATAGATAGATAGATAGATACATAGATACGTTTGTTTACCTTCGAATTTTAATAGTGTAAGATGAAAACCTGAAAATTATTATATTCCTAAAAACTATCTATTATTAAAAAATGATGACTTTTTTTTACTCAAGCATCAAAATAGCTTTCTTTTTATTGCTTAAATTAATTATTTTTTTACTAAAGTAATATTGTTTTTTATATGTCATGGATAGAAACTTGAAGATAAATCTTCAATCTGAGGGGAGAGTCAGGGGGAAAATAGTTCTACACTCAAAAAAATCACTGTAACATCGTGCTCTAGAGAGAGAAATGAAACATGTTTGACATTAGTAAGATCTTGGAAGATATTTTTTTTTCGAAAAAGGGAATTGTAATGACGTTAATATAAAGGAATCACACATATACCAGGAACTTCGATAAAGGAAGGGTAATTTCCATGGCAAAATTTTACGCATTCGGAAAAAATTTTAATAAAACACTCAAAATACTTAAAACAATAATTTAATAATTTCTTCTTTTATAAAGATAATTGCATGAAACTTTTTTCCCGTGTGTCGAATATTTCAAAATATCCTCACAGTTTTACTTCAAGATTTAAAATAGTAGTAAAATTTCGTAATTTGAAAAATTTCTTCTTTTCTGTCTTTTTTCCAACATACAACTATTTTTTAAAATGCTAGATTTTCGTTTCCGGGGACTAAAAAATTGTAACGAAAGAATTGAAAAGTGAGTGAGTGATTTTTAAATTCGCACTGTTCGCCTATTCGAGGGTTATTGGCGATGGACGTTGAAATTTTTAACCATGGTCAAGTGACGAGGATAACAGCTGCGCCCTTTCACCCATCTCTCCTAATTACCACACCAAACCAACGCAAGAACAAATTTCGAAAAAGGAGTTTTGATGACATAGTTAAAGAAATCAACACATCGTGCACATAAGTGCTATCGTCCTGAGGGAAACAGGAAATTCCCATGGGGACTAAGTTCTTCACTCGGTAAAAGCCCGTGTAACGTCGGCTAAGCGGGAGAAAATAAACAAAGTTTTTAAGAAAAATAATATTGGAAGTGCTGATTTTGTGAAGAGAAGGGAAAATTTTCTACGAGAAAGCCATGATACGCACTCACGGGCCATGCACTCACATCGTACGCGTCACACCCACACTAAAGTGCTGGAGTCAGAAAGAAAGGAGGAAATTAACATTTGATTACGTTATACCCTCCGTAACAGCCCGTGCAACGCCGGACCATGAAAGCTAGTAAATGTTTTAAAAAGGTGTAATTCACTTCCAAACTGGGAATAATATTCTAAATGCAGCACTTGTTTTAATTTAAATGAGTTGATATATTTTTATATCAGTTACTTGATCATGCATGCTATGTTGTACATAATGGTATAATATCTCTTAAGTCATTTAAGTAATTCTTTTAAATTTTTTGAGTCAGATTTTTGTATTAATATGAATGCTCTGTAATGAAATATAAGGGTAATTTTTCAAATTAATTTTTTAATGCAATTATATATATAAATATTTTTTTTTGAATTTTGGGATTTTTTATGTTGAACACACGCAATTCTTATTTCTTTTTTTGTTTGTAAAGCTTTGTGTCGTATCGTAGAGGTTGCAAGTGTAGTTTGTGTATTTAAAGAAGTAACCATTAGTATAAAAATAGTTATTTTATTTCAGACAAATCAATTTAAGATTAAGTAACGTTTAATAACCGTGGAGGCAATCCTAATTAATTTCTTTATCTAACTTGCAAAATTATCCAAAATGCACTCATCCCTTATTCCGCTTGTCAGCTCTGTTTCCTAAACTACTACAGTCCTCTTCAAATCAGCTGATCTATTATTTCCACTTCTGTGAACGGTAGTTCTAGCTCAAATGATAACTTCAAGACGAACGACTCTCACTACTATTTTCTCTAAAGAAGGCGATTTTCAACTCAAACCACAGTTAAGGAATAATTCCCCCCAAGAGGATTATTTGTAGGACAACGGATAAGACCCCCTCACAACTTTTTTTTAAGGTATCCGACTACCCTAAAATTGTGAATTTTGCCAAAAATTGACGAATTTTTTTATGGTTTTATTTTATGGGCCATTTTATTTTAGATTTATAAAAATACCAAGTTTCTCATTTTTCGTTTAGTAGAACAAAAACCACAAGTGTTTTAGCAAAAGCAGATGCCATTACTTTAAGCAAGATGTCATACTTTAAAACGCGTTTTACTCGAGTGAGTCAATATTAACGTCGCACTGTCTTAGCAACACGAGGGCTTTTGGCTACGGTCCGTGTAATTTTGTACCATGGTCAACTGAGCTGGCACCCCCTCTCCTAACTGCCACACCAACTGAGGGACGTTTGAGCTCTTGACCGATTTAACGTGCATCGCCTGCATGGCGGGTCTTTTAGTGGTACTGGGATCGAACTGGTGACATGCTATTCATGATCTGATGCCTAGACTACTTGGCTACCGCGACCTCGCGCTTTACTCAAAATGTGATTTTTTGAACATAATCAAACGGGTCAGCGATTGCTAAAAAAGTTTTGAACATAATTAACTGTGTGAATTTTTTTTGGAAGTTCTGTATACTAGTAGAATTGTTTTAACCTTCAGATTTATCAATCACTTTTTATTACAAAATTGACAGTCCCTTATGTGAATATAATCACTGTTTTTTAAGCAATTTCCTATAATACTTAAGATAAAGTGTCTACTTTTTGTAAAAAAAAAATATCTCTTATCCTGAAGGTCATTTCAAAAATGAATGATACAGCAACACATTAGATTGAAAAAAATTGAAAATTTGTTCATAAACCTTTGGTACAGAATGGACCGCGTTTATGATATTTTTTGTCAATTTTTACCTATTTTTCCCATTTTATTAATAATAATTTATTTTCTCTTCTTAATTTCAGCACATTTTTGTTAAATGTGCTAAACAAATCTAAAAACAATAAAACAATCCCCATATCTCCTTTTTAAAAAAAAAAATTGGCCGCAACCAGTCGGATACTTTAATGTTTACAGCATAGCTGAATATTGAAAAGTTATATTCCTGCGAAAGTTTTATTTGTTTGTGTAGTGTAATTTTTTTACAGTTGTTCGCAAAAGAGTAAATTTTTGTGTTATTTTAGCTCAGATTTCTCAGTATTTTTTGAAAAACATTTTTTCTAAAAAGACTTTTGATGTTTTTTTTTTCTTTTATAAAGATTTGTAACATACTTAAAAATAATAATTTTTTATGTCTTACCATAGAAAATTGTCTCCAAACGCAATAGGATACCTTAAGTAATTACCATGCACACATTTTACACTTGTCTTCTTAATCAATTAAAAATGTAACTTTTGCATCGTGTAATAAATTGTAAACAACTAAAACTAATAAGCTAAATAAAATGTTAGGAAAATATATTATGAATAAGTACAATATAAATTTTTTTGGATTATCAAAATTTAAGAAATGTAAATATAACTCATATTTTGGAATATGCGAATGGTATATAAAACTACATTTCGCAAATCATAAAAAAAATATCTAGGTAGAAAAGAGTAAATCTAGCACAGAACTTTATCATCTTAGAATATTTCGAATATTTTACCTTGATAAATAGCCTGACCGAATTGACGACACTATATAATCATCTATAATATTGTTGCGACAGCTTTTGCGAATAAAAACATGTACTTTAAGAATGTTCAACGTTCTGTCAAAAGTTGATATTCATGAGACATTTGCATAAAACGTTTCTGCTGCATACGATCAACTAGTTAAGCGGAATATTTATTGCAGTTCATGAATAATTCAAGGTATTGGATGACATATTTTCATAACGATGATGAAGTGAAATATAAATGTTTAAAAGTTTTCTTTATCTTCAACTTTTCAAAAGTTTTGACTATAAAAATGTGTGTGCGCACACATGGCAACTTTTCATAATTCTTTCAATTCTAGGGAAATTGAGAAACTAAAAATTAATGAGGATAAACGTGTGTGATAAATATTTGACCCTCAGCAAAATATATTTAACATATTCAAGTTTTACAATCTTGCATTTAACCTATTTAGAGTGTCAATTATCTTCAAACTTATTTATCAATCTGTATTGCACCGATTTGAAACAATGCATTCGGTAATTTTCTCCTACTATTTAAAATAAATACCGTATTTACTCGAATCTAAATCTCCTACGATTTTTAGCCTCACCAAATTTTCAAAATGTTTTTGTGAAAAAATGCCATCGATTCTATACCCAATTCCTTACACTTTTTTGAAAAAAAAAAAAAAACAAAAAAATGGTATAAAAAGAGTCCATGATTATTAAAAAAAATTAACAAGAAATAATTAGTTAATAATTGATTTGTTTTACCAGCATTAAAAACTTTCATATACATGCATAAATCTATAATTACTGCAACCGTCAGTATTGTATTTCGAAAGTGATTCGTTAAGCTCATTATCACAGCTGACATCGAAATTGTTGCCGGCGTCGCCATTTTCCCTCAAGATGTCGTCTTCCATGCATTAACATTTTTTTTCGAAAGAAATGTATTACAGAAGAAAGTAAAAGAATTAAAAAAAAATAAGATTACTGAACGTTGCAAGCAAAACTTATAGCATTTTGTTTATACTCTCAACGTATATTTGTTTTATCTGTGTTAAATTTTCAGTTGTAATGCTCCGCGCGCGCACTTTTCCGGTTTTTTCTACATATAAAATAGCCTCCCTTTTCATAATGAACCCGTCTTGATTCTCTTACCGATATCTCTTATGTTTAGGTGATTAAAAGGAAACATAGACAAAAAAATCCAAAATATGAACAGACAACGATGTTTAGAATATACTCAATACTGGAGATAAACTGCAGAATGGAAAAATCATCAATGCAAGTGGATAGAATGGAAGGTTACATTTTTCCTTATGAGAAGGGAGGAAACTCAATAATCCCATGCGACAAATGTTTTGCTTTCCATTCTGTGCCGCAATAGATTTTCAGTAGAATTAACACTGGAAAAATAGTGTGGCTTAGATTCGAGTCAATACGGTATATTATGTTTGTATAAATAATAAAAATATCACTAAAAAGGAAACAAAATAGAAAGACTATTATTCTCTTCATTCAACGCACGTGCGTATTTTTCTCTCATATTTTTAAAGAGAA